>MU888499.1:0-17488 GCA_036418205.1 Ostertagia ostertagi
CAGTTAAAATATACGCCATAGAAAATTAGTTCCACTTACAATTTCGCAACCCACACCTTTCTACCCACCGTAGAACAGTCCAAGTGGGACCTATGCTTTACCTTTGCCACATGAATTACCAGTGCTGACAGCCAGCTTTTACGAAATAGCTACGCTCCTTCTCCAAATATTTTTCCAATTGAATTTTGCACCAATCAAGAATTCATTTCTGTGTAGCTTTGTACTGTTGTTAGTTTTTACGGTTAATCGAGAATACTTTAACACATTTGAGGAAATGGATCCCACACATTCCGAGTGCCCTGTCTGTCATAAAGGAATAGTCAAGCGCAACCTTGTTTCTCACATGAAAGATATACACGATATTTCTCCGACGACAGCTAAAGGAATGTTAGCGCAGAGGAAAAAGACTGAATTGGAGTCCCAAGGGAAGCAGGTGGAAATCTGCGAAGTTTGCGGAAGTGTTTTCACTACCAAAAGAGGGTTGAGGGTACACGCCAGGTCCAAACACCCCGACCAAGCTGACGTTGAAGAGGCTGCGGAAGAGGAGGTCCACACCACGGCGGTTCAGTGCTGCCTTTGCGAACAAAATTTCAATACACAGGAGAAGCTCAGTGAACACTGTGGGCTAGAACATTCTGAAGAAGGAGCTCTTGGAAGAATGCAAGACTATACAGTACACAAACTTTCTTTCCCGAATCCGGAGGAATACAAGGTTAGTAATGGCACTTATAGCGAACTCTTGAGCAAAAAAATTCTTAAGGAATGGTTGGATAGAATGTGTGACCTTCACTGCACGTCATTCTACTGCAGGTCAACCAAGGAAGGCAGAAAGAAATTAATTATGCGGTCTGAATTAGGGCTGGATTGGATGATTGCTTTTGGAATTTGGGCTGGATGATTGCTAGTTAAAAATGTTTCTGAGAAACTAGAACGACGAAAAGACTAGAAATGATTCCTTCTTCAGCCAGCGCAAAAATGAAAAGGGTTGGAATCATAATCGTTCCACCCATTTTCAATCCTACACTGGCAATTTGATGTAAACGAAGGAGAAAACCAAAATAGATGTCGAAGTGAGGAGAGAAACGGAAAATCTGTCAAGGGTGTCAAAGGAGAGCAAATCTAAAAAGGCGACCGAAGTTATTGCACAAAAAAATATAAACTCACGTTGGTTAGCAGCTGCAGAAGATCAGTGTCTCAGTGATTAGTAGTAGCCGCAGTAATAAAGAAGTGAATATGTAGGCAAAACAGAGGAATTCAGAGGTAGGGGCGAACTTGGGGAAAATCTTATTGAGGGAGAGACGAAGATAATGGGGTTTAAGCAGAGTAGATCTGAAGAATACAGTAGCAGTGAATACAGCAGTGTAGAACAGAACCCGAATACAGCAGAACAGCAGGAATCCGCAGCAAAATAGCATCGCTCACAGTTGAATCATCCTTTGTCAACGAAAAAAAGCCCTCATCGATCGACAATGGAGGGCTGGAGCCGTTGGTCCCGCGACGAACAATACAGTAACCTGAAATTCAAACCGTAATAGCGCGAAAATCTCGTCCGGAGAACTCGTCCTGAGTTTTTTCCGGTGTACGTTTAGCGGCGAGTTCGCAAAACTGATTCATCACCGCATAGAGGACTTGTTAACGAACTCCACCGTTTTATCACTAGACTAACGCTTGAATCATGAAGTAGTTTCAACAGACGCATGGAATATTTCAAGAAAATACTCGCAAATCAAACCTCGAACGAATGAAACCAGGGACCGCTGAAAAACTGCTCCAAGGAAGCAGTTCGGCCGAATTCAAATGCGCCGCAGTTCGCGCCTTCAGCAATCTGCCGGGAAATTGAATTCCAATGATCGCTGGTTTTTTTTGTTCGGTGGGAAACCCTTCCTGATACATCCTTTCGCTCAACTATGTCTGTTTGTGGACTAGATTATATTTAAAAAAAAAACGGGTGCTATACAAGTGGGGTGGGCACACCCAGCTTTTCACGCATGTCAAGTGACTGCCCTCACCCCCACCCCCTAGATTGGCTACACTCCCCCTGGCTCACGAACTCCCCAATTCTCGTGACAGTATAGTAGCGAGCAGCAGTCCCACTGACATACATTTCTGTTCAAAAAATGCGGCGTGCCCACCCTACTTGTATAGCACCGAATCGTGCAATGGCATACGGGTTCGCCGAAGCACAGCAACTTTATCAAACCCATCGTAGTATTCTTCAGTGGAGATTTCCGTCTTTGTGTTTTATGGAAGGTGGCGCGTGTGCTTGCACTCATGCGCTTGTGTCAGTGCATTAAGTATTTTCAATCAATTTCTATTCAGAGAGACGCATCAAAGATTTTTCGAATTCAAAGAAAAGAAGAAAACGAAAAGGATGTGTCGCATTTGCCAATGCTTTATCGTGCTTAATCAATAGCGCTACTGAAGAAGGTTCTGCTTACTGCAAGAAGAACTTCTACGATTCGCGCCTGATCGCTGCGTCCCATCCTATAAGGGACCCTTTCAACGTCCTATCCTACAAGAGACCCTCTCAGCGCATCACTGCTTTTATTTATCGAGGTAGTTTGGTGGCTTCTAAGATTATTGCCTTCTGCGGGATATCATTCAGAGTATTCTCCTAACTCCTCTACACTACATTTTTCCAACAGTTTGGCGTGAGCTTCCCCTTCACCGTTGATTAATTTTATCCGATTTTTATTAGGCCACTTACGCACCTGGATATGTTCGCTGGCGCGGTGGACTCGTTAAAAGCCTTAGTGTATTGCTAACAACATAGAGGGTCAGAACCACGTGTTGATCTTGGTACTGAGTAATGTAACGCATGAGGAACTCAGTTGGATAAGGTCTACGAATAACGAACCGAACAGGTCGTCCGTAAAGGCCCTCGTAAGCTGGGGTTACAGATGCAGCAAACTACTTGCGCATTTTTCAGATCTTCTGGTGACACCAGGAAGCAAAAGCTGCGTTCGATTCTCAACATTTCAAATCCCATAGTTATATAAGAAATAGTTATCTAGTCGAATAGAAGCTAAAATTAGTGACTTTTGTTGCCTATCCTTTTTGGGCTTCTGCAGAACAACATCGATCTAATATTTCCAGCTGATGGCTGAAAGTCGTAAGAGGTAATTTCCTATAGGCTATCTTTCAGTCCACAATGTCACAGCCATTCCGAGATACGTCTAATAAGACGCCGACAAGCATGATGAGAGACTTAACGCTGCGAAAGAATTCGGCAAGCGCTGGTCGCAAGTACTCGTCGCACACTTCAACATCCAACCAGACATCATTCGCCAAGGGCGGTGCACCAAAGGTAAGTGAAGTATCGAATATGAGGTGTTACTCAATTTTTTGGTGGGGAAGGGGAGATGTTCCGGAGGATTTTCTATCGCCGTTCATTTGTAGGCAATTGGTGGTTCGGTGAGGTGAGGTGGATGCGTATTGATCGTGGGTTTGAAACTTGCGAACCTACCAAAAGCTGGGGCAGGTAAAATTTGAATGCGCCCGCGTTAACCTATACTTATTACCTCTCAAAGTAGAAGTTCCTTTGCTCTGTTTCTGATATTGCTCTTCTTGTTTGAGTGGGCAGGTAAAGCGGCAGTAATAAGTGGCGTAGGTGGTAACTATTTGGAGAGGGCCACGCGCCGGTCCGAAGCTGCGCCTCTGAGGGTTAGTCCTAGGGATCGCTCCTATTTCGTGGCCAAGTAGCAGTTTTGAGATACAACGACAACGCAGGAATAGTTTAGTTTTATTTAGTGGAATAAGACCACTGAATTGTACACCGGCTAGCTCCGCAAGTCATTGTATGGGCCATCCCGCATTAAATTGTCACTGTTTCTAACTATAGGTAGGATGCATGGCGCATACCAAAAGACATGAGAAGTTTACTTTTTTAAGTGAGGGTGTATTGTTCGCTGAACCTAAGATAAAAAGCATAAAAAGGATAGAGCATTTGCCGTTGATCAATCCCTTTGTTGGGATGCGGCACGCTTCGCAGCTTTTTGAATGCGATGTGGCCTATACAATGACTTGCGGGGGCCAGCCGATGTACAAGTCAGTGTTTTTATCCTCCCAGACAAGTCTGGTACCAATTAACCGACCCCGGAGGGATGGAAGGCTTGGTTGGCCCGGGCGACTCACGACCCAGGATTTGATCCCCGGACCGCTCGCGTGGTGAAGCGTGCCACTTGTCACTACACCACTTCCGCCCTGTACCTAAAGCTGACCTAAAGATGAGAGGAAAAATATATGTAGTGATCTGGCTCTTTCCTATAACAAACTCGTATAGAGAAAGCGAGCAATATATTCGTAGAGAGCCTTCAAAATGGAAGCACTATTCAGAATCAAAAAGGTCTACGACGGAGAGACGTGACGCCATCACGAGCATTTGTTGGAGGAGGCTTGTGCCCTGGACTTAGAACTGGGGGCGATCGTTATTGTTGCTTTTCGGCGAAGAGCGGGAGCAGACTTGGAACTCCCAAGTTTATCTTTATGACTCCGTGTGTGCTTCATGGGTAATTCCTCTCACAGGTAAATAAAGAAGAGATAAAAATGCCACTGTTTTGAAATGTCGGCGAAACGCGATGGAGATCTTTGTCCATTTTTTACTTCTTGATGACAATGGAATTGTTCTTGCTTGCACGTCCTATCTGCTGCTTAGTGCTATAGAAGCGTAGAATGGGTTGTACAGTTAGCACGGTCCGCTATGCTCAAAAACTTATACGGACACGATTGCATATAGGGCATAAATGTATGCATTGCATATAATGTCGGCTCTAGTTGAAATTAAACAGAACAAAATTTACCTTAAAATGGCGTCACGTTATGGCTTACAATTCGAAGCTTCTAGCCATGGAAGTTTTTGAAGTGCGATTATTAACACGATCCATGCCCTAGTTTGACGGAGCAATTCTTGCTTAAGCTGATTCACCTTTAGCGACGCGGTTGTGTAGCAATCAGGATCGTATGACATTTTTATAAGTAAATTCGTGCGTGTTGAACCTAATATCGAACGTGCTTCCCGATTATTTTTAAAAACAAAAAATCCGTCCACCTGCAGCGAACTGGTTGATGGGGGAGATCGAGTATGACTTCGAGTAAGTCACCAAAATAGATTCACCACAATTCGGTGCCGCTACCCTTGAACCAGATGCAGAGCCCTAGAGCAGTATAGAATGTGCTACTGGAACATATTAGGTTGGTATCAGAGTCCGTCCTGCCTCATAGCTTCAAAGTCTTTACAAAAGTGTCATGCACCTGGCCTCAGAAATGGGACACTATCTTATGATTTGCTTGTGGCTTATGGGAAGAGTGCGGAAAAGTTTGGGCTACTGGTGTAGTGCTTAATTACACACAACAAACTGCGAATCTTCCAGCCATCTGATTCCACTTTCAACACATCAAATTCCGCTCCTACCAGTCCTCAAAAGAACTACGAACAGGAACAGATGAAAAGAATGATGAGAGGTGAGTTTTCATTTTATCGTTGGATGGAAAGAATCAACTGGAAACGTTCACAAGTTTTCTACAGTACAAAAATTTCCTTGTTCAAAGCATTAGCAGTGAACATGAGAATAAATGTGCCTACAATTTTTGATTGATACTCGAATAAGTAACGTCACTTTGCTAATTCTCAGTTTCGATAAGCTGCCCTCTTTGCGGTTGATGTGACTTTGTAGTTCCCTGTAATGTCACTGCGAATAGCGCCAATAAGGCAGTTATCAAATGACATCATCAAATACGCAGTAAGGTTTGCTTAGTTGGAAGCAGTTTTCTGAAACAATAAACTGAAACCGAATTGTATGCAGTGGGCAGCAGGAGTAGCCCAGAGCTGTGACAATTAACTTTTTTTGCTTTTCCGCTCCTCCATTGCGCCTCCTTGTTCGATTGACGCGCGCTAAATTCACGCACATGATGCAAGCGCATTTGTTCAAAGTGGCATAGCACGGCATTCATGGCACCTATGGTTGATACCAAATATCTAATACGATTCTGATGGCCCTACAATATTTTAGCAGTAACAAGTACAAGCTTTTCTGCCTCTATATCATACCGTTGAACCGGGAAGTTCATGCTATTTTTAGCTTATGTCGCGGTCATTAACACGCTCCATTGCAAGATTTTTTATTGACAAACAGCGCTAAACGTCTGCAATTTGTTTGGAGGTGGTGGGTGTTGTCACATGGTTTTGATCAATAGCCAAGTAGCAAGTATTATATCAATGAGCGAAATCTGGGTTGAGAATCGATGTCGAACTAAACTACATGCAAAAGTTTTTATTGATCCATCCTTCTCCTACTCCATCATCTCATAAACCCTTCTATCAATGGCTTACCTCTTTTCATTATTGGTAAAAAGTAAGATTTCTCATTATTGATAGATTAGATAAATTCACAATCGAGTGCTTCATCACTATGCTAGTTCTTCTTATTTATCTAACTATGAGCCATTAATTTAGAATAATCAATCATCTAATATCTTTTCATCTTTCGCATGTTCTAAGCACGTTGAATCACACAAGATAAACGCATTGGGCTGAGTTCTGGCTTGTGGAGCAGTTTTGTCGCTTCAAACTGTTTTGTATCTTATCATAAAAGCGTTTTGTCTCTCTAAGTCGTAAGCGCTTCAATGTCCGTCGCATCCAACCGATATGAATGCGCTCTAAGCATGCATTTGTGTTTAAACATTCAGTCATGTCATTTTGTGTGTTACGTTAAATTGCTGGTAATCTTAACGGCATGCTGGTGAAGACGATCTCATTTTGTGTTAGCAAGAGAATATGGGACCCTTTACACCGCCGTCAGGGCACACACTCATGCCAGGCAAAGGTTGTTTCATGAGTGTTTGCGGCGATTAATGGTAGTATACGCTTGCGAAATTCTTGAAAATGTCCTTGGCTTTTCGGACAAATGCTCTAGTGTGAAGAGATTTCGTAAACGGTGTCCTCATCTAACAATTTTAGGTGCTTTATTCGACGTGCGTTCAGCCGACTTCGCGTAATCAAGAAATCGACGAGACACATCCCTCAGCAGCCAGAGCGTGTTCTTGATGCACCAGAATTGAAAGGTATTCCCTAGTTTTTTAGGTGCTCCACTTGTGTTCTTCGTTTGTATCCATGCTCTTATAACTAAGGAATATTAGAGTTGCTTTAGATTCGAAATAAGGCCTTTTCCTTTTTCTTTAGATGACTATTACATGAACATTATTGACTGGAGCAGTTGTGGCGTCGTTGCTGTGGCATTATCCTGCACGTTATACTTGTGGAACGCTGATAGTGGAGAAATTCAGGTAAGTTTATATAAGCATAGGTCGCTTTGATTCCATTCTGGCGAGTTATTAGTGCTGGGCTATATTTTTGTCGTTCTCTTGCTTGTTACATGGATGTTGAGCTTCTGCAAAATTGCACTTTTTTTTCAGGTTTTGTTTGAGCTTGACGAAACTAACGAAATGAACCTGATTACCTCCGTAAAGTGGTCACTAGACGGGAAGTTTCTTGCTGTGGGGTTCAAGGATGGTTCATTGAAGGTATGTTTATTAAAAGCAGCCATTATATTTTCTCCATAATAGATTTTGTATTCAGTTATATGATCCGCATCGTGTACCTCCACCGAACGGGAAGCTGGAACTGCGAACAATGAAACCTCCGCGACAGTCTCGGAACGGTATTTGATGACGAACGTGCAGATTTGATGTTATGGACTGAAATTTCTTAATATTAAGGTGTGCTGGGATGGCGAGGCGCAGTCATTTCAGCTGGATACCAATCTGGGCAAATAATTCATCATGATGTTCGCATCCCTAATCATATTACGGGGTATGTTTTCAGGCTCTTATTAACTTCAATATTTCATCAAGGGATATTACTTGACATGTACTACTACTCGAATGGTAGTTTAGTAGCTTTGAGCAGTTAACCGGCTTCTATGGGGTGGCAACATTTCATGTTGCGCAATATAGCTTGCGTAGCATTCATTTAAGAATTGTCCAGGTCACCTTTCTCTTGATCCTGTTGAATTCATTACGAACCCTTCCTGGTGCTTACAAAAAATTTTACTTCGACGTCGTTTTGGTTATTTACGTTCGACAGAGCCTGGAAGATTTTATTTTCACTAATATCTGGGACTTTCTTGATATGATTTATGTTTTCTGATTTTTTTCCAAGAAGACAGGAACAGCAAAAAGAGCTATGTACTGGTTAAAGTTTGTGATTAAGCATAGGAACCAAAAAAGGTAGAATTTCGAGTAGGGGAAGGAGGAAAGGGTGGAAGTTTACTGAGGAGCAGCCCCTCCAGCAGGGCAAGTCGCCTAATAGTGTATACAACACCTGTGAAATACTAATGGAAATGGGATAATGTGGAGCCATCGAATTCTCATTAGGCTAACCTCCTCCGAGCTATAATTGTTTCCTGTTCTTCCTCGCTCAGTTTAACATTTTGGGAGAATGGGTGAATCGGTGAATGAGGTTTGGTGTAACAAGGCTGTAATAGTGATCGGTGCATGTGTCATTCATATGCGCCTATTGTGTTTCGATATGTCATGTTACGAAATTTTAATCTTCTAATATTTGCAAAATTTGAAACGATGTTTTTATAAACAATCCCTTCATTATTCTTTTTTTTGTTCTTTTTTTATTATTTATTATTAATCATGTTGTTATAGAATATGGGAAGGACACGATCGAGAGGTCGTTGGCCTGCATTGGTCTCATAATCAAACGAAGTTAGCTTCTGGTAGCGGAGACAATACCGTTCGAGTGTGGGAGGACAGTCACCTTGGAAGTAGCACTTCGGTACCTTACACTTTTTTGACTCCTAAAAAAACATTGTCTTATCATGTGGTTTCATCTCGAATGAATGTTACAGGAGAGCCTCTTCGTTCTTGACGAACATGTAGGATCTGTTCGTGCGGTTCAGTTCTGCAACTATAAGTCAAGTCTTCTAGCCACAGGTGGAGGCATGCAGTGTAAAACCATAAAACTATGGAATATCAATAGCGGACAATTACTGAAAAGCATAGACACCGGGTCCGCTGGTAAGTTGATTATCACTTTTTTGGAATACTGCGGAGGTTGCTGCGATCCGAACTTGTGTTCGTATAGCAACCAATATAGAAGTCAGTAGAATTCGTGACAATTTGAATAAGCGTACGGGCTCTGATGAGTATATTTCTAGACCTAAATCTATGCGTAATCGGTGCAGTTGCCCCCAATTCTTACCCTTTTTGGTCGCTTTTCATCCTCATGTGCATTGCTCAGGTGAATGGCATTGTCTTCAATAGCGATTATAAAGAGATGATGTCAGCTCACGCTTGTGGCAAACTGGTCATATGGAAACATCCAAACTACGTGGAGATCGCGAAGTTGTCCGGTAGGCTGTTTTTTGCATTTAGAGTTTAATC
Organism: Ostertagia ostertagi; assembly: GCA_036418205.1. NCBI lineage: Eukaryota > Metazoa > Nematoda > Chromadorea > Rhabditida > Trichostrongylidae > Ostertagia > Ostertagia ostertagi. Next base: position 9,391 of record MU888499.1, read on the forward strand.
AAGTTTGAAGGTGTTTTTAAAGGTATTCACCAGTGAGGTCTCATTGTCAGTTCACTTATTTCGCTATCCCAATCTATTTCAGGGCATGCACCGGAACGTGCTATCTCAATAGTTCAGTCACCATGTGGCCAGTTTGTGATGACTGCAGGTGGCGATGAAGCTCTTCGAACATGGCATCCTTTCAAAGTACGATCTTTTTTCTAAGAACCTCTCGAATAACACTATTTTTTGGTTTCCGCTCAAATTTGTTGGGATTCGAACGTTGTGTTTATACGTAGAAGACACATTCGAGTATGTAGCCATGAACTGCATCTATGCACAACTTTTCATTGTATGATTGATGCGCTTGGGATGGTTTGCGAGGGTTAGGTTGTGTTTTGCGAACGAAACCCAGGTGGATCTATTAAATTCACATTAGTTGTCGCACAAATTTATTGTGAAATTTTGTTTCAGGTCGACAAAAGTACTCATCAGTTGGCGCAACGCAGCAAGATGTTCAGCTCATTGACTATTCGTTAATACTTTGTTGGATGTATATTGATGTATATAAGCATAATTATGTGAAATCTCGTATTTAACCAATCATCTTCAAAAGTACTACTAGTTAAGTTTTATATATTAGAGCTAATTTTATGCCATTTCTTACTAATTGCATGACATGTCTGATTTCAAATCAGTGTACAGCACCATTATTCGGAGTAATTTCGACGCAGATCTCATTTCTGCAACTCGTCTATAACTAATTGTCATGGATAAAGAATGTGGTCATAGTGTTTTTTGTTTGTGCAAGGGTGGAACGCCACAGCAGTATTCGATTGCGCAGACTTCATTTTCAAATACATATTGAGTCGTTGGTCTTCCTTCCAGATTAATTTTCTGAAAGGCTCTGTGGAGGAAGAATTACTGGTATCGTATTTGCCATCGCGCTCATGGAAAACGACAATAGTGGAATTGGGGTCTTGGATGGCGTACAACGGAGAGGTCAGTTCAGTGTTTGTGCTGACGTATCGAGATGCGGAAGGATTTTTGCAGCACGCACGCATTTTTAGTTACTTTGATTCAGAATTATGTGATAATTCATCGTTCATGGTATATAGAACTGATCATTAATTATTCACATTTACGAGTAGAACTGGTTTCTCGAGCAGAGGAAAGCGAATAGTACAGACGCCTCAGTTTAACCACAGTATTTAGTGTAAGAGGCGGGTTGCTGGGTGGTCTTGAGCTAAGTTGCTGTTGAAATTGTTCTTCTTCGAGAGAACAAAACCCTTTTTGCGTATTTTATGCAACTGAAGTGCAGCAAAGCTTTTAGTGGCCTTCAGTTTTTTGATTTACGCGTTGTCGTATATTCAGGAATCCAATCTCCAGCTATAAATGTCTCAGCGATGGACCTCAGTGCTTTCGGTGGGGTGAGGCTTATCCCCACTTTGATACCCTAAACGAGAATCTACAGTTGTACATGGGGTACCTTTCTCACAACTAGTTGTGATATCTTGAGACGTTCTTCATTTGAAGCTAACACTGTTAATCTAAACGAAACATTTTTAATGGCCCATTTTCGCCATCCTTGTATTTTGATCTCTTCTACTTCACCACTGGCTACTCCCACTATCATCCGCTGCATCATTGCTAATATGTCGCTGTATTCTATCATGGAGTGCGGGCCATATCCAACGAATTTCCTCGCTCTGACTACGCTCTGACGGATCTGAATACTGTTTCCCTCTTTGATATTAGTCATCCATTTTTATGGAACAAAAGTGGTCGTGGAAGCTTCTTATCTTCTTCTTATCTTATCTGATTCGTCTTTCCAGTCTTCGCCATTTTCTGATTACTTCTGTTGGCTGCTCATTTCACGGAGCGGTTCAACCTGTCATGAAACCATCGCCTATAAGACAGTATTTCATGAAAGCATCAGTTTGTGGTACGAGCACTTTATTAGAAATTTTGATCTTTTCGCACATCACTTATTTTATTGACACTTTTTTCGTCTTCTGTGGCTTTCATGTTGTTCTTCAGAAGCAGTCGGTACAATAATAGTAGTTGTATCGAAGAAGTGTGAGCGTTACTTTGATGCGGTAGATATGTAGACCACAGTGGCGAGCAGTACCTTTCTTGCGGATGATTGTGCACTAGCTGTAACGCAGTCACACCCCAAATTTCGCTTCAAATCGCTCTGCTCACATGGCCGGGCTTGTGCATACCGCTATAATAACGCATTTTCAATTGGTAAAAGCCTCACCTTTATCAAATGGCGCATACCTCACCCATACAGCACTCATTGAGTCGCGATTTTTATACTTAATGACGATCATATGAGGATCGCTCAAATTCCGCATCGTTTGGTCACGGATTTCTCCTGGGCTTCTTCGCAGCTGGCGCAACATTCATTACCCCCATTTCCATTCAGTTTCCCATAAAGTCTTCATTATCCTCAATCAGATATACATGTATCACATATGCTCAGTTTTACATCACAATTCCATCATCACTTCTTACAATTAGTCATATTCGCTGTTCTCAACCCATGCCTCTGCACTTCTTATCTCTGTCGCCACCTGCTATCGCTCCCTGTCATATCTTGTAAGATCGCTGTCTCTTTTGCTATCAATGTCTATTCCTAATGACTGCTGTAATAACATTGCCTCAATCGCTATGAATGATTCTATGGCTCTCTTGCCGATCAATACTTGTAGAAACCTGAAATCAAAGAATGGGTACGACCCAACAAACTTAGTGTGACTAGAACTTGGACTTGCTAATGAATTGAGTACGAGGTGGTGTTTTCGTTTTATTAGCACGTAGAAAATTGTTGAGCTCCCGAGTTTCCGTATTCGTTTGCCTTGCACTGTTGCATTTACCGTGAGCCACGGTTTTGGACCAGCTTCTTAACACGTTGACGACACGCCCTTGTACGCGCACAACTACCCCACACCTTCAAATTTGGCATAACAGTTAATATTAGGTTGTCTCATAAGTGAGTGTCGTTTTTTTTCAACCAAAAAATTTTCATCTAAATCATGAAACTTTTACATCGTTTTATATATCATTCGAAAGAGAATTGTCTGCTCTACAAAATGCTGTGTTCCGCTTCCACCGCTATTTCAGAGTTTTCGAATTTCAGGCCAGCAAAATGGGAGGTCTCGCCGGCAAAAATTGACCAAACCGACAACTGGCTGTAACTTTATTTTCCCTGGGGAGAAATCAACCAGTGATATACCCTATACTTACCCATGACCTCTTCTAAACATTCCACTCTTAGGTTGCCGAAAAAGCTTTGCCGTTTTTCTTTTCGAATTGGCTGACGGATAAGCCATAGCAATTTTCAAATTAAAATTGTTCCTCGTAAACGTCATTGTTTCATATCGAGTGGTGTTCCTTTTACGAGCACTTCTTCTGCTCTACTCGCTCATTTGTTTTGTTTCTCTGTTTGTTGGGAATTAGTTCGAATTTTAGATGTTTCGGTATAAGGTGCTTTACCGCGAAAGTGACCACATTTCTTTGAAAAAAATTATCCCTTAGAAAATGAGAAAATCAACCAGTCGTACATTCCTAACTTAGTCATGACTTGTTCTTCAAATTCAACCAGTTCTTCAACGTCTCGGCCATAAAAAAATTTCGACCTAGATCACAGGTAATGGTGCTCGATCGTCGAGTTCTGGTTGAAAAACCAGCTCTGGAAATTGAACGACGCGATTTGTAGGAAAACCTAATAGTGTAATGTTAGAAGAGGTCATGCATAAGTAGAGGTACATCATTGATTGATTTCTCCCAAGGGAAGATAAAGTTAGAGATAGTTGTCGGTTTGGCCATTTTTTGTCGGCCGGACCTCCCATTTCACAGGCCCAAAATTTGAAAACCCTGGAAGAAATGTGGAAGTGGGACATAGCATTTTGTAGAGCAGACAATTCTCTTTCGAATGGTACACAACACGATGTAAAAGCATGGAGGTTTAGATGAAAATTTTTTGGATGAAAAAAAGCGACACTGTTTATGAGACAACCTAATACATTACCAATAATTTCATTAGTGGTAACGAGAGAAGTTTTTTCGTTCCAACAGTTTAATTCACTGCTCTGACGATCAATAGCGAGACGATTGATCATTTCCTGTCATAGCTTTTCTTCCGGTTCGTAGATGCATCATGGTAACCAGGCGCGGCAAATACCCAACCACTGTACGTAGGGTGTCATAGGTTGAGTCACTATGCAATTTGATGTTTTTTCGTTTCTATAAAGGATATTTACGCAGTATTTTCTGAGGTACTTCTCCATGTATTGTTTCAATGGCACTATTTACCCTTTACTGCCCCACTCCTCGAGAACTGAGCCGGATTTTTATCGAAATTGGTCCATGACTGTGGGCCAGAAACTTGCTTTCACGAGGTAATTCGACTCGTAGAACACGAATATCACATTCGTTTACTGCTAGAATGCCTGGCGCTCGAGCCAGAAGCCGGCGCCAAAGGATAATCGTGTTCTCCTGGTCGAAGTACCACCGAAAACAACGCCAAATCCGTCGCACGTCGTCGCCAAATCCTCAGTCTTGGACGGATTTCGGTCAAAATCCGGATCAGTTCTTGAGGAGTTGGGGCAGTAAAGAGTAAATAGTGCTGTTTTATAGCTAATTGGTTTACATAGTGAGACACATCAGTGATTGTGCGTATGAATACATTGTGAGCAGTCACGGTTCAAGAGGACCACTTGAAAACAGGTTTAACAGTTTATATCCTAAGCCTAATGCGCCCTTTCCCACTGCAGTTTAGAAAAAGAGACTGGAATTCAGTCACAGTGTAAGGTGTGAGCAGTACCGTTCCGACATAGTGTAATGTCTCGCCTTCATTGGGTTTATATAGAGTAATAATTTTGTTACAGTTATGTTATACGGAGTGTTCTAGAATCAACGTGTGGGAAACGTCATCTGATGGAGAGGGAGCAGACTTCGTTTCACAGGTCTGCTGAAACTGTCAGGTGTTGCTTAGCAGTGACACTGTTATGAATTCTATTGACCACTTCAAGACCCGATGCTGCCGACTCAACAGTGTCTTTTGCAACCTCGTCTGCGGAAATACGGGAAGTGAAGCTGCAGGAAAAAATTGCATTTGTTCGAGCCATCGAACGAAGGCAGGATGTGATTTTTGGAGATGGCGTGGCCGTGAGTTGTTATATTGCATTCTTTATTTGTCATTTCTTTTCACTTATTTCCAATCTACCGTCGTAACATGGTTATTTAGCATTCCACTAAAGCTAAAGAGAAAGCATGGAAGGAAGTGGCCAAGGAAATGGAAGAATTGGGTCTGAGATCATACGCCGGTGAGCTCCTTGAAAGCCTTTCAAAACTTTTTGTTTTCCGGACACGTTCCTATTAGTGTTCTGGTATCATCTCATTAGTTTTTTGCAATCTCATTAAGGGAAAACGTGGACACGCTTGCGCGACTATGATTGGCAGTATGTTCGACGTCATGCTTTGTCTCGCTGCGATAATAATCACAAGTCATCAGAAAAATTGGGGTGAGCTTAGAAGTGGTGCGGTTTGATACCCTGTTCCTTCATATAACACATTTCCCCCAGATACTTGGATCGGCTCGTTTTGTCTATTCATTAGTAACTCTCACTCTCGGTTTTTCGGAGAGGACTCGATTGAGCAACCACTGCCTGATACCGCTTACGATGATCTCGATCTCGTCAACAAGGTATATTTTCATGTACTTCACAATTTTGTCCTTGAATGCTCGCCAATTATTCAGGTTTTTTTTTCGAAATATTCATTTTCGTTGTTATTCGACAAAAAAGTGGAACTTGGTTGTTTGGCAATATCATGGTAACACTTTTCAGAGTCCTGAAATGAAGCGAGAGACAGAGTGCTCAGTAGAAACGGAAGTAATGTCCAATTGTTATGACGCTTCTTCACATTCTCAAGTGGCTAGGTATTCTTCTGATCAGACTTCATCAAATCAGTCTGGTGATTGTTATGATTCTAATGGTGCTTATTCCCTATGTTCTAACCTTAAGAAGGAAGAGGACGGCTTGTGTCTGTCTTTGCCCCATCGTGACACCTATTCAGACAGGTTCGTCCTCTCTTTCTTTTGAGAGACTTTATTTTCTTACTTTTCCTTCAGGTTCCTCATTGCTTGTAGTGATTATCCGCACTGTTTTTTTTTTTAATTTTTTCAAATTTTGAGATCTCATCGCTCATGAATCTCACTGTCCTCTTCGCTCATGTCTGGGAGGGGTGGGGCACGGGAGGGAAACATTCCAGTTAGTGAGCCAGTTGCTGTGCTTGGGACTAACCATAAGCTTTAGGCAGGGAAAGAATTCGGACGAGGACGTGAGCAATATGTGTTCTTCCAGGAGTTTCTCCCCTCTCCTGACCTAGTCCTAGCATTGCCTCTGTTGTGATGCCCCCAAGATCCTGAGCGACCCTGTCCTCTCGTGCATGTTTTCAAAATCATATCTTCCCTAAGTTTTCGACGATATTTCCACAGCTGTTTAGTTCCGTTTTATCATCAGTTGAACGGAATTTGGGAACACCTGCTTACAGTTCAGCGCAGACCTTATCTGATGCCATTGACAAGTCTGATGCAGTTCACCACTGTTCGGCCAAACGTCCAAGAAGAGCAGAAGCAAACAGGTGCGCGATACATTCGATTGAATGGTGGGTACGACCGCATTTATTCGCATGACGCATTCATATAATGCCCTTATAGCGTCTGCGATCGTGATATCAGTGACGATTGCGACTTTTTGCGACGAAGACAGCAGCTAGAGCTCAGAAAAATGGAACTCGAGAACGAAAAAACTCGAAAAGGAGATTCAATATCTGGCTAATCAAGAGAAGAGAGCCAGGGAGTTGCACAGTATTGAGTTGAGGCGGGCCCGTTTCCAGCTGGTAATGATGGGCGCCGATTTGATGCAGGAACCGCAGCGAGATGAGTAGGCTCGTCTCCGTTCCCCGTTATCTGTCATGAACCACTTATATTTTTTGTTGTGACCGTCACTCATATTTTTTGTTGTGACAGATGTTTATTCACTTATTTATCTCATTCGTTCTTAACCGACAAAGGTGTGGGATGTAACTTGAGCCTTGTAGTGCTTAGCTCCCTTCACAGATCAAATGCGATATATATTGACTTTCGAGCTCGAATTTGATACTTTCGAGACATAGCTCATGTTTTAAAACGAAGCATGGTTGATCGATCACTATTTTGTTGAGGGGATCGCAAACATCTGGAACATACATTTTCGCATAGTCCTCTATACCGCGAACGTTTGATTGCAATTGTGTAATGTATCAGCTCAAAATAGTAATATTAATTGCACTACAGTCATGATTTGCCATGGGCTAAACTGCACGTGATACCAGGTACAGAGAACAGGTTTCATGTTTACTTCTGCACTTGTCTTTACGTAAAGTACAGCAGCTACTTCAAAATTGTAGCACTGTTACAAAAACCTAAATACAGTGCGGGGACCTTTTTCTTCTGGTGATTTTTTTACTTCGAAACTAGCCCAAGCTGTTTGATCACAATGGCTTAGATAAGTTGCAATCGAAGGCTCTTTGTTAAGAGTTCTACAGTGATGACTGAAAAGACTATCCTTTTCTTTTTTATCCTTTTCACGACGAATCTTAGTCATCTCGGAAAAAGCGCTCAAAGAGGAAAGCTGAGGTAACTTTTGTGCAGTGCCCTTCTATTATCTATCTACCTTAAGATTTAAAAAAAAACCCACATTCATGATACCCACAACATTTGTGAAGACTCCAAAGAATTAATTCCATTCTCGAAATCTTATTATGAAGCAGACGTAAAAAAACTGCGTATGGAGCTCTCTGCTACTATCATGACGAGTCACTCGCTAAGGTTTTGTCCACCATGAGTTTTATGCCACAGGTACCACCACGTGCCAGTACTGTAGAAATTTTGTTTACGTAACGTCATTCGCGGTTTGTTTATTGTTATTGATCGTGCGTTGTGATAATAGAGCTTGTCTGTATATATCTCTACGAAGTTGTGTATTGATTGGAATTGTATGAAAACAAATATTCCCAATGGAGTTCTTATCTCCGTCATCTCTACCTACTGGTCATGTTGGGATGATGA
>MU888503.1:0-25665 GCA_036418205.1 Ostertagia ostertagi
AAACGATTCAAGATATCTAAGGCTAGTGACTCTTTTTGTTCGCATCACCAAGTCACATGTAGACATGGGGTACCCCAAGGAGGCCCGTCGCGCGGCAAAATGCCGATTCAGCGGACGAGTTGCGCGCGTATTAGGGAAATCGCGTCAAGTTAAATAGAATGTCCCATTGCACGTCCTATACGCACATCACGCGCCGCGACTCGTCCGCCGACTCGGCCTTCTTGCCGCGCGCGAATGGGCTCTCGTTGGGGGGGGGGGGGGGGGGGTACCTGTGGACATGTCGCCTCCCAAATGACCCCCACTGGGCTACATACACCGCTTATCAGTACGGATCCAATCCGTGCCGTATTCTCATCTCTTCTTCAGTCCATTTTGTTGATGTAATCTGGAAGAATTTTGAGGGATTTTGAAGAAGTTTTTTGCGTAGGAGAAATAGATTGCCATGAAAAACTCCTGTATTACTTCGTTGACGCAAATATCGTACAAACCAGGAAGCTCTTGAGTAAAGTTTAATACCCGCTAGAAAACGGCAATATTCCGCTTTACAACGCTTCTCTCGCAATTTTGAAACCCCATCAACCCCCCGACCGAATTTGTGGGATCACAGCGGCTGATAATGGATGTGGATGGCGAGTTGATTAAAAATGGAAAAGAGGCAAGGAAAGCCATCGATGAGGCTTCAAGAAAGGATTTCCTTGAAATAAGGAAGGGCGAGGCTGGACGAGTTGCACAAACTGCCTCCTCTACAGCTCAATTAACCCGCGCATCTTTGAATTAGCCGCTACGCCGTAATCGACGGCGGCATGAGATCGCGTGCGAGGCACTGCTCCGAGAGCGGAGGGTCTGGTGCGCCGAACGGCCCGCAACTCGTCCAAATGCTAAGATGAGTCGCGGAAAAGCTGTCTTTGTAAGGCCCTTAGGTTATTGTCGCGCACATTCGAGCCGCGACAATGCACATCTGTGATGCTCGTGGGCTACGTTATCCCACCCAGTGAATTGTTTCTTCGACCGATCTGCTGGGTGTTGGCTTTACTTTAAAGCGAGAGATTGCGATAGGATTCTGTTGTGCTCATAGTGGAAGTGAAGATGCTGAATAATGCCCTAGTAGCGAAAAAAGCAAAGAAATCCGTCAAAAACGCGCAAAATGGGACCACTTCCTCTGCCCGTTGACCTCCGATAATGGACGAGTTGGCAACCAACTAAGAGGTCGTCGGCACTCGTTAAACCATAGCTGCCATCATACCACCAGAGATCATACCTTGATTGATATAGCATTCCATGAGAAAAAAATTGGATACGCGCTCGAAGTGGCATACCTTATCAGAATGATAATCGAACAGCGATCTGCTGAGGGGCGGAGCACAGGCGGAGGCGGAGCTCAGAAAGGATTGGCAGCCCCAGGGCGCTGCAACGAGCGCACCTTTAGTCACAAAAAGGCCACATCTCGATTCCTTTGGGCTCTAGCTACTGCTTGAAGTGCTGCTCGTTCTTCCATGCTGCACAGAAATTTTATCGTAATTTCTCGCTTTAAGTAAGTAATGTCTTTCAAAAAGCGAAATCCATGTGAAAATTGCGATATACTCGATAACGATGTTTGTCGAAGTAGGACCTACTTGAACGACTTAACACAATTTAGGAACTGGTAGTCAATCATTGTCAGATTTTCCTTCTGAGTTATCACCTTCCGCTTTTGAATAATTATCATGCGGGACGTTCAAGTCCTTTGAGGCGGGGGTACACACGACGATTTCCCAGATCGTCTCGATCCAGTGGCGGTTTCGCGCTCCATTCGACGCGCGATCGGAGCGCGCAATTGTTCATCTGCAATTGTGGGTGCTTCTGGCTGCCTGTTTTTACCTCCTGTTTTTTCGTAGTCGAGGTCCCTTCTCACTTTTGCCCTTGCTCTATCGATCCCCTCTTGATTAAGTTTTTTATTGTTTTTAGGCTATTAATCAATGGTACTTGGCATTATTTCCTGTTCTTTGAATTTTTCCTTCTTTTTTCCTTCTCACTGTTTTCAAGTTGCGGGGCTTGACCCAGATTGTAGCTATTAAAGTCCAGGCTTGAATCACGGTCGACGCAGCGATCTGTGCGCAGCATCCTTGGGAACATGGTGTTCTGTTTTTGAGGATTTCGATTTCGTAGAATGTCAAAAATTCTTTCACTTATGGGGGCTTAAAGGACGAATTTACGATGGAAAAGCAACCCATTCCAAATTGAGGTAGAGATGGTAGTACCAGAAAGAAAGCGAAACCATGAAAAACGGCCCAGAACCCGAGAAATGGGACCCCTTCCTTGCCCGTTGATTTGAGCATTGATGCGACTCTCATCGCTGTGCCCTCTTCAACACTACGCTCTCTCAGCTATCTAATCACTCGCCACGTATTGACTACGGCGAGTGATCAGACGATCGGTGGGCGGAGATCGCCGAACTCGCCAACTTTGAGCCATGCTAGATCTCAGAGGTCAAATCTTTCGATGCCGATTGCGTGTCTGTCCGCACCCTCAAGAGATTCACCGCTCTCCCCACTAGGCGATTTCTCCCTTCTTCGACCTTCGTTCTTTCCGTGCAATCCTCCTTTAAGATGAAAGTGAACACCAACAAATCATTCCGAGTATGCGCCGTACACTTGACTCCCTAACGTAGTTGGAATCGCGTTCAATTGTATGAAGGATTTGTATAACACTATCACAGGTCCAAATAGGCCGATTCTTTGAAGGTGGTCGTGTGGAAGTTTCCGCTGAAGGAGAGGGAGTCTCACTGACGTAACCATTTTCTCGCCGCGATTTCACCCTGCACCTTGACATCATTACTGCAATGGATATCCCATTTCGTTTTGAGTCTTGTCAATTGTAGTGGAGCTTGACATCTTCTTCAGTACTTCTGGCTTGGGCTCCTTTTCAGCATGTTCTTGGAAGTTTAGGAAGGCGAAGGAGCTCCACTCATCTCAACAGCCTCTCTGGTTTTCCAGTCGGCGGTTCTACGTATAGAGACTATTCGGAATAGATTCCTCAAGCAGAGTCGTTCACCCCTCGGTAACCCTCATGGAGCTCGGTCGAAAGCGTCGGTTCTGAAACTCACTCTGGGTGACCATTTAGCTTCTTTATTTACATTTTCATATTCCATTGGTTACTACTACTATCGCTACTATTTCTTAGTTTTTGATGGATGAGGAGTGATCGAACCTCTTCCCTAGCTCACAATTCTGCCACTCGATTCTTAGCCTGAAAAAAATCCAAGGTCGTGCTGATTTTTCTTTGTAATCGCGTATTCTACTTCTTACTGTGATGACGAAGATATTGAGCACAGAAAAGCATTGGATCATAACTCATCATAAACAGATTCTTATTTGCTCCAGAGCTGTTGACAATGTCACCAGAATATTTCCAAAATGTGACATCTTTCTTTCTCAGCACATCGTATAGCTTATCGTTAGCCGTTTTTTTTCTGTGGTATTCCTAACATGGGTGGAACATTCGATGCTATACTTCTATCTTCCAAGTGGGAAGCGCTGCTGGCAAAAATCTTGCAAAACTATTATTGCAGGCGAGGAACGTATTCATTCAAGAAGAAAGTTCATAGTGGAGCGCAACGACAAGCGTTAAACATTGTGGATAAGAGGGCGTTCGCTTGAACTTCTTAGGAAGCCAGAATTGATCTCTGCAAACACCAGCCAATTCCTGTGGTGGGCTGGTCTCGGGTGCTGACTACCGATTGCTCCCCACGTTGTACGTACAGGAAGAGAGCCCCAAAGTGATATGTAGCTGATGGATTTTGCTCAAAAAAGTATTTATCATCAAGGTCACTGGCCAATTCGAGGAGCACGGAGGTTTTTCAATGGGAGGGCGCTTCTCCACAGAGGGCAAAACGTGTTTTGCGTTTGGGACCCGTATCGCGTCACTGTTCCCGATCATTTTCTTAACGAATGGCTTGCCTCTCTTTTGATTTCAACATTGCGGGCGATTTTAGGGACGAGAAGGCCCTGCCTTTCTGCTGATATAGTCGCAAACAAATGTCCCGAGATGCTTTCAAGGATTCTGAGGAATCGGAGTAGGACTAAAAAGGGTGGGTGAGGTAGATGTTGTTGGTGAAAGAAGATGGAGGGGAGAGCTGGCGTTGTCGAAAAATTCCTTCGTTATCGCTCAGCCTTGTTGGCAGTACGGGACGATTATTTCTTCAGTTAGCTCCTACGTCCTTCAGCGTATTGACGGTCAATCTCGAGTAACCTTTTTCTCCCCAATCAACTGTGGTTGTTACCCAATCTTTTTTTCTCTCATGACGCAACGCCACAGCAAACCGCCATCGTTCGTGGCGGCTGTTCTGTACACCTTGTCCGCCCCTTCTTCTGTCTGAAATCTCTGAATCATCCTCATCTGTCTTCAAGCCCCTGTCAGCCTGCACTGTATGACTCGTGCCACCGCCGCCCTGCCACAATAAAAGCCTGTCACCTTCAGGTGCTAATTTGGCCTTGAAAAGCGTCAGAGAGTGCAGATTTCTTCCAGGATTAGAGTAACCGGTTCACATTGCCCACACGGATACTGCCGTCCAGCGATCGTTTCTACCTTTATAGCTGATTCCATCGCCGATCCTGTTCACAGCTGGCCTTTGAAGGGGTGATTTGTTGCCTCAAACAATTGTCACTCGTCCTATCATCAAGTTCCCACAATACATAATTAAAAAAGTCAAAATTATTTCGCCTTTCCACTCGTTAATTAACATGACACCCAAGCCAAGTTATTCATGCGCAGTTCAGCATCATGCCAAACTCAACGAAGATCTTTTTCACTCTGACAAAAAATTATGCTCTGAATCAAAAACTAAAATAGGTAGCTTCCACTGATTGGGCTTTACATAACTGCTTTTCTCTAGTGATGAAATCACCTCTCCAATGTATGCCAACTTTTTTGAAGTTTTTTTGGGTTTAGTTCTGTGGCGCGGTCCGCAGCACCCTAAATTAGCCACCATCTTCATTCCGCTCTCCTCATAGACTGCTGTACGTAAATATCCTTTCTGTCTCAAGACATAACAGAGCCAAGTAATACCGACATCTGTAGCTTTAATAGCTTTAACATAAAAGCTGTGGGCGGACTGAGCATCCTACTTATACAGCCTGATCATACTCAGCGGGAAATAATAATTCTTTCTTAAAATGGAACCGCGGTGAAATGCGGCACATACTCAAACCTAGGATCGAGCACATACTGTACGTCAATTTAGCTTCCAATTACCTATACGTTATCTCGTATATCTTTTACAACAAAATACCGCTTGTTTTGTTTGTTACTGCTTCGGTTGTTTTTGGCCGTCACTTCGCCTGCCGAATGTTCAGCTGCAAGTACTAGGCTTGTGGAACAAAAACTCCTCGCCCCCAGACGCGACTCAAAACACCCCGCACCTCTCGCTTCTCCGCGCGACAAGTGCGCTACCCATGTTAGCGCTATCCAACAGCAGCCATTTTCAACCCAACTGCTCACAAGAAAAAGGATGTAGTCCCGCAATCGAATCGCTTATAAGTAGATGCTTTACCTCCGTGCCTGCGATGCGTCTCCGAAATCTGATTTCCAAATCTGCTAAACGACTCTCCGAACGGAGTTATGAAGCGTAATAGCTCAGTGGTGATGGTCCGGGGTGGCAGGTAAAAGCTCGTAGGATCGGTTCCTTTGCAAATTGGTTGCTTTGCTTTTGTCTCTAGAAGTGTTGCGGACAAAAGCAAAGCAACAAACTTGCAAAGGAACCGATCCTACGAGCTTTTACCTGCCACCCCGGACCATCACCACTGAGCTATTACGCTTCATAACTCCGTTCGGAGAGCCGTTTAGCAGATTTGGAAGGCAGATTTGGAATCAGCGTCTGGAGACGCATCAGGAGGTATACATTTCATTTTTAACGGCCACTTCGAGCTACCATCCTTCTTGCCCCTTGTCCATCTTCTCTGGTATCTTACATACCTTTGTCAGCCCCCACACGTATACACGTGGTTGAGAGGGAGGCCGGTTAGCTCCACTACTTCAAATGACGGGTGGAGGACGGTGCGGCTAGTCCAAAAAGCCGGGAAGCGACCCAAGTTTGTTCACAGCGCCTCGCAGCACCAAGGCCGTTTCACGCACCCCAGCAAAATATCTTGATTTACTCCTTCGTGCACGTTCTCTACCACCAGCCACCTTTGAAATATCAGCCAGCCTTATGTTCTCTCTCAACTATTTGTCTTACCCCCCCTCTTTCCTTTTTCAGTGAGTTGTATTTAAAAATGGGACCTGGAGTACGATTCTATATTGGCGTACTATAATATCACCAACTAACTACAAGAGTTATATCAAGTGATCCTGAAGAATATATAATGTATATCCAACATCGTCAAGGGATTATTCCTTCCATTTGACAAAGATAGACTTAACTACAGTGTTTAGCACGCCCTGGAGGGAGAGGGGTTGAGTTGTGCTTTTTGTCATTGATTCCAGCGGGGGGCTGATAGAGTTCAATCCTCCAATTCCAGTCTTGCTAAAATTTGTTGAAAGTATACAAGAGTGAACCCTGAAAAACAACGCTGCCAAACATAGAGGCAAATCTGTCTAAGAGATGGTAGCGCGATTAAACCAACAGAAACGCGCCCACGTATGAGATGTCCGTATATGAACGTCGCGTCGATCTGCTGAGCGAAGACTTCAAAAAATAGAAAGTCCTTGTTGAGGAGCTTATTGCTTATGTGTGTTATTTTATTTGATCCAGCCTCCCAGTTGACGCCCAAAGTTATTGGTCACACAAAAACTCTCCCGTACTTCGTGAGAAACATTCTGTGCATGAGACTTTCTTTTGTTTCAATTTACAGATTAAGCAACTCCTTCTGTCTAACTATTGCAACCTTTTTTTTAACCAAGTGATGGAGTTCACGCCGTGGAACGTACACGCCCTGGTGGCCCTTGCACCAGAGTGTACCAAAGTTGAAGGTCTTGCCTTGTACCCATCCGAGAAGGGATGTTTCTTTTCGTGAAGCAGCCGTACGCATTTCTGTGCATATGGCCTACGATTTACGTAATAATGTTATGTTAACATGGACTTGAAGCACGACTGGAAACGTTAAACAGAACCTAATGAAAATGAGCGAGCTTCCTTTATGGTAACTTCTGTTCAGAAATGACTAACACATTGCGTTGCGGCTCTAAGTGAAGCCTTTTCCTTAGAACCAGGTTAACGTTCTTGTCGCAGTCTTGTTCCTAACATCAGATCGTTTGCTAATTCAGCTGTTTGGGATAAAGGATAAAGCATTTGCCGTTGATCAATCCCTTTTTGGGATGCGGCACGCATTCTACTTCCATTTGTACATTCGTAGTGGCGTTTGAATGCGATGTGGCCTATACAATTGCGGGGCCAGCCGATGTACAAGTCAGTGTTTTTATCCTCCCAGACAAGTCTGGTACCAATTAACCGACCCCGGAGGGATGGAAGGCTTGGTTGGCCCGGGCGACTCACGACCCAGGATTTGATCCCCGGACCGCTCGCGTGGTAAACATTTGTTTCTGTTTGTCGGTGATTCTCAATAAATATCTCGTCTCTCGTCATTGCATTGAATTTCTTTTGTCGTAGAGGTTTTCAGGTGAGGAACTTCATTTATGGGCCGATAAATATGTAATGTTTTCCACCTGTTTTTCCAAAAACCTCTACGGTACAAGAAACTTATAAAAATAAACATCAATGTCAATGTTCTACGAAGAGAGAGGTGGGACTGTTCTCGTCGTATAATTTTTGACGGTACATTCAAATTTTGATAGGCTCACCCTTATACAGTATATTTATTAATGAGCGCCATTGTGGTGAAAATAAAATTCAAAAGGATCAGGTTTCATCGATCCATCAAATGGGCTCCGCACGATTTTGTGGGCATCGTACGTGTGTTCGAGAGCATTCGACCCTGACATCGCTTGATCGGAATTGAGTTGGTGTTCGGTGAATGACGATGCGATGCGTTCCACAACCAGTGCAAGCAGAAGGCTGTGCTTCTGTCCTGCGCAGTAGCATCAAAAATCTTCCGAAAAAAGAGAACGTTTTGATTTGCTAGTGGTCAAGTGTCGTTTTGGTCTAAAGCACTTCATCGAAGCTAAAATCAAAAAAAAACTGCAAAATTCGGGAAGCATAGGCTCGAAAAAAGTGTCTATGTGGCAATCACTAGAAAATATCAGTACTTTGTAGGAAAACGCTATGGTTTGTGGCCGTCTTCACAACACTTGTGGTGTGCTGCGAGTCATTACTCTGAAATAAGGTCCAATTTGCAAACCTATATCCTACTCTAGGGGCCGTATGCTATCCTTCCCCGAAGCTAGGTGACGCAAAGTTTCCTTTAAATTTATTTGCTTTGAACGATGTAGTTTCTTCATTTTCAATGTTTACTTTACCTACATACATACATTAATGTAGGCCCTTTATCAGGGTAATCCCAGTTGGGAAGACAGAGAAAATTTAAAGGAATTTTCGTCCCCTAACCCCTTCGGGGAGGATAGCATACGGTCCTAGGGCAAGAAGCTATCACATCATTAGAGCTATCTTATTATTTTTCTATCATCAATTTTTGCTATAAGGTCCATTCCATTTAGTGGAAAGGGCCGTAGGATACAGATCCCCCTTTACCCGCTTGATTGAAGGGTTGTGCCGTTCTGTTAGAATTTCTTGCTGGATGGACGTCGTAGTTATTTGACACCACCACTCTTGGACATACATAGACACAGTCGATTGCTCTGTAACTTGGCTACCATTGCGAATTCGCCGAGCATAAACGCAGCACATTAGATGGATCCTATCCAGATGTGACCATCATTATTCTGTTGGATGCAGCTGCGAGTGCATTAGATTCCTAAAAGTTGTCTTAGTCAACGCAATTCTCATTGCGGATTAGCCTTTACTGAATAGACCTACAATACTGCTCCTAACTTTTGTAACATCTACGCGTTGCGACGGTTCTGTAGCGTCGCAAACCGTCGCACCATTATAACTTCCTTGAAAGCGGGTAAAATGGAAAGATCTTTACAGCAATAGACTCGCCTCTCTGTGGCGAGTCTAACCATGTGTATACCTACTAATATGCTTGAAATGACAATAAGTTATTCCATGAAAACTATTGTCAATCCCTCGTCTGACTGTCTCGCCTCTCCTCATTCCCATTATCTCTCCAGTCTGGCTCTTATCGTTAGCTACCGCCTTCATGACTTTCACAAAGCCTTCCTTCGTAAGCTCCTTCTCCCACTTCCTCCGCTCCGCTATGAATCTCCAGGGCCTTGCAGATTAATGAACAGAAGAGGGACCCCTCCTTGGTAGGTATGCTCTCCCGAAAACTCTCGGAAAGGGCCACGCCTCCAGTTCTCGGGGAATTCTTCCCGATTGACATGCAAACGGCGAAATATCCCTGCAATTGACATGCAGTCTGGGAGACATACCCGAGAACCGATGCTATTTTCTTTCCCCGAGAGTTTTCGGGGAGAGCATACCTTACCAGGGAGGGGTCCCTCTTCTGTTCGGGGAGGCATACCTCAAGGGCCCTGGTGGGTTCAAAATGGGGCCGAGGAAGTGGAGAAGAGCTCGAAGGAAGGCTTTGTGAAATCATGAAGGCGGTAGCTAACGATAAGAGCCAGACTGGAGAGATAATGGGAATGAGGAGAGGCGAGACAGTCAGACGAGGGATTGACAATAGTTTTCATGGAATAACTTATTGTCATTTCAAGCATATTAGTAGGTATACACATGGTTAGACTCGCCACAGAGAGGCGAGTCTATTGCTGTAAAGATCTTTCCATTTTACCCGCTTTCAAGGAAGTTATAATGGTGCGACGGTTTGCGACGCTACAGAACCGTCGCGACGCTTCAGAACCGTCGCAACGCGTAGATGTTACAAAAGTTAGGAGCAGTATTGTATTGTATCTATATCATGGCCTTTTTTTGAAATCGGCAAATCTATTTAATAGACCGCTCGATGGAAGATTTGATCGAAAAGTTAAATCGTGATAAACGAGAAGGGGTGGGTGGTGAGTCATTTCTCGCCATTCAGCGGGCAGCGGATGGTCCATCAATGCTGATGACAATGGATCAACTCGATCTGACTGATGACACTGATTCATGCGAAAATTTCCTTGTAAGTGAAAGTCTTTGAAAGAGATTCATGCCTCTTGACCCAGTCTGTTGAAATACAACACAAACCATCTAGTGAACCTTTTCACTTTCCAGACCTATAATCCTTTTCACCCAAGCTTTCTCCAGGATTTTAGATATGTTGCAAAAGAAGTGGATCAATAGAATCGGGATCTAGCCGCATAGTCTCAATTGGCCGTATGCTATCCTCCCCGAAGGGGTTAGGGGACGAAAATTCCTTTAAATTTTCTGTCTTCCCAACTGGGATTGCCCTGATAAAGGGCCTACATTTAATGTATGTATGTAGGTAAACATGCACTGAAAATGAAGAAACTATATCGTTCAAAACAAATAAATTTAAAGGAAACTTTGGATCACTAGCTTCGGGGAAGGATAGCATACGGCCCAATATGAGATGGTTATGATTTTACAATTGAAACATTTTCGCATGCTCGTCCCAGAACATATGCAGAAAATTGCCATCAATTACAGGCGCTTGTCATTGGCAGGGGGGGGGGGACATTCAAAAGTGATCTACTTCGAATTCCCCCTCCAACGCCATGAGGCCATTAGGTCATTACTTGGAATTAAAACCATGGTCACAATGGCTGGAGGCGGCGCAGTTTTGTTGTCACCAGTGGTGACAAACCTCAACGGTGAAAGAACGGAAGGCAGTCCCAACCACACTCTCCAACGCGCTGAAGGGTCCAGTAGTCCACCGATGGCCTTCAATGACATCATCACACCCGCCACCATCACGTGGTATACGTGATAAGGAATATACACTAGTGAAGTCAAGGGGGAGCTCATGTCCTTGGGAAGGGCATCCAAAAAACGGACTGGTTGTAGATCAGACTAGGACTGAGCCCAGCAAAGAAGGGGAACGCCAGGGAGATCACAAATTGCTCACATGCTCCCCCAGGATCCCTTCCCTCCCCTAGGGCTTAGTTCCCAAGCACAGTAATTGGCTCACTCACTTGGATGTCCCCCCCCCCCAAAGACATGAGCGCCGTCAAGGGAAGTGGTTAACTTGTAGGCCAGGATTATATGGTAGCGTACTTACAAAAAGTGCAAGCCGAAGAGACGAGGGGATTCTATGAGAATCTTTTTCAGTACTGAACTGGATCTGCTCAGAGGCAGTCTGGGTGCAAAACTGCTCGAGGGAGTTCTGTTTAATTTAGAGTACAGTTGGAGCGCAATGTACACAGTGACGAGACCTCTTCATTTTTACAGCTTCGGCGTTCTTTTTTGGCAGATTTGGGATCAATTCAATAAGGAGGGGCATTGCTGTGCACTAACTGCTCCACTCCCAATTTTGTTCGAGGAGTCTATTGAAGGGCGCTATCGCAAGATACGAGGGCATCCTCTTGGACTAAGCCTAGGAAGGGCAAGCAACTTTGGGAATCCTATAGTCTCTCCCCTCCCCCCTCTCGCCTAAGGCTTTATCCTAATTTCAGCGAAGAGGAAATTGCGCGGTGTTCTGAATGCATCCTACAAAAGCCCCGTAGATCCTCAAGAGCACTTCAAAGTAGATGCTTACGGCTATGCTATGAGTTCTCTTGATTTTATATGTTACAGTTTTTCTGTGTAATTGGCATGAAGAACGTTCGTGAGGGAGAGAGGGGTGCAAGTTGTCGAGTTACTCAGAGGTAAAGGGAAATGAACTTTGAAGAAAGCAAAATTTCCGCCACTCGTAACTTGAATGAGCTGGAGTCAGAAGTGAGCCTAAGGGGAGTCTACCTCTCCCAAGGGGCTCACTTCTAAACTTCAAAGATATTGTTGTCGCTGTTCTAATTTTTTGACTGCTCGTAATTCGCAATGCAACCTCCTTATATGATGAAACACAGAATCCAGATTCACTCTCTAAGGCTTATTGCAAACGTTTTCGCGCGCATTCATGATTCCATACCGCACATGCCCTCCTACTATATTCAAACTTCCACCTCTCCGACTAGTATTGCACCCGAATTCTTGTGTCAGGTTTGACAATGAGTCACTCCTTTAAAATGGTAAAAGCAATGAGTGAATTGACGTTCATCTACGCCTTAAATCTTAATTCTACGCACAAGTGAGTGTAAGCGATGGACAAAGAATAAAGTTATTACAGGAACATAGGGTGTATACCGTAACCTTCTCGACGTTGCACTGGGGCGCGCATTCTCACGTGTCATCGATTTTCTCGTCTTCTCTGCACCCTCTCAACGAAGAGAGAATGCGTCGAGCAGGCCCGCGCAGAGTACTATGCGCCGTTTATGTAGAAGGTGGAGGACACAACGCGAGCGGTTGTCGCCACACGTCGGATGGGGCGGCACCCCGGGGATCACCTCCCTGTGCTCGCGCGCGGAGCGCGCGCAGCGTTCAGCCGCGCCGCGAAGCGGCGAGGCGAATGCTGCGACGGTGCTTGGCTTCGTCGCGCAAGCGGCGCACCGGACGCCGCAACGGCGTTCGGCTTCGTCGCGGGTGCTTCGGCCCCATCGCGCGGGCGGCGAGCCGGACGCTGCGACGGTGTTCGGCTTCGTCGCGCAAGCGGCGAGGCCAACGCTGCGACGGTGTTCGGCTTCGTCGCGCAAGCGGCGAGGCGAACGCTGCGACGTCGCTCCATTTTTGGGTTCGCTGCCCCGAACAGCAGGGGCGGCGTCGTTGACCGCTCTCACACTAGTGCTGGCATTGTGCACTGGAAAGCCTGCAACCGCGCTCTGACGCAAACGTGGGTTACGGTATACATCCTATGTTCCTTCGCAATGTGCCTCGGGGGACAGTCGCGCGCCGGCGGAGCGAACAGGTAAATTTTGACAGGGGGATGTAGCCATCGGGGTGTTGGTGGGAGTTCACTGCATGCGTTGAGAAGCTTGATAGTTCCGCATTGAGAAGCGAATGTTCGAATTGCATGTTCCGCATCGGCCGCGCGCGCGACTGCCCCTCAGTCACATAGCCCCTTATGTCCTTAATATATATTTGTCAGCGATGGATTGTCTCAAGGGCTCGTCGCGCACGAAGAAGAGACGCAGGAGCGTGGAAAGGACGAGTGAGCGCATACTGTTAGCGGTTTGGCTTATTATAAACAAAGTGTACTTGATCTACGCTGATATCGCCAAGACAGCGCTATTACTCTGTCACTGTGCCGCGTCCGCGTTTCATTACTTCCGCTGCTTTGGGATACCGCACGATGACTGTCTCAAGCTACAATTAGGGAAATTATAATGCAATTGCGTTCAATGTCTGAAGTGGCACACTTCTCTGTGATGCTGAACTGTGGACCTGCGCCTTGAAGGTAAGTCTTAGGGGACGTTACTGTTTCGCCGCCACTTGGCACTATTAAAACATAGCTGCAATGTAGGCTAATCCTTGGACGCACAGACTAACAAAGCGACGCGCTGCTCAAGGCGCCCTCCAATTACGTTAGCATTGTTCCTTGATATATCATTGGCAAAGGACATTATTCACAAATCCAACGTTGGGTAGGCGTATCCAGACATGCAACCGCACTTGATAGAATGCGGATAAGCGCGCACAATAATCGCTGGATATCATCAAAGCTGCTTGCACGCTCATCCACGCAAATGTATCAATGCACTCACTTCCGGAATACACGCCACCAACTCTCGGTATGTGGATATAGGAGATAAAGAGGAGCTACAAGCGTAAGGAGTGCGAGCTTGTGGGTGAATCTAGTGCTAGGAAAATAGAATGATGAAATTCCATTCCCATGTTTTAAATCCTTGTCGCACACACCTCTACTTCGAGGAACAATGAGATCAGATTTGATGCAGGACCACACCAGTTCTACCAAGTGACGACAGGGAAAAAGTGTTTCTTTTTTAGGCCTGTTCAGAGATGTCCGCCGGCGCGAAAAAACGCACAGGCGAAAATCTCCGCCAAGATTTAGATACGCATCGACTGAGAAATTGTGAAACGCGTAAGCGAAACGTCCGGAGCAGGCGAATTTCAGTCAAGAGTTTGATATGTATCGACTGTGAGAAACGCACAGGCGGAAAATCGCGTGAGCGAAGCGTTCGTAAGTCGATGCGTATGATACTCATTTTCGTCGATCCTCCCACTTCACGATTCGCCTGTGCGTCTTCGTTCAGTCGATACATATTTCACATTGTTTCGCCTATGCGTTTTTTCGCGCAAGCGGACATCTCTGAACAGGGCCTTACCTCATTCTTATTTGTCGGCGTCACTATTGTGTTGTCGTGCATAAGATCGCTCGTGTCTGTTTTTCCTAAATATAGAATAATTTTGTGAGATCTCAGTTGTCAGGTCAGATTGCGATACTCTTGATTCAGTGGGGTCGGATCCAAGGACTGCGGCTATCGATCGAGCACTCGTACATAATGGTAGCCATCACGCCTTGTTTGAATGGCACTCGACAGAAAGTCTGTTCCCATAGAAGAAAGAATGAGCGAGGCTTTCTTATCCCAAGGCTTAGCTCTTGAACATCGGGTAACATTCGAAGATATTACGCCACGTTCGTTTTAATCTCTAACTATATGTCACCTCTAATAGCAGCCGTCAGTGCCGATATGATATAATGAAGCGAGAGTTGATTGTGAAACGATTTCTGCATGCAGATACATATATCGCACGTACTGAAACTGCATTGCAAAATTTCACATATTTACCTTAATGTTCGATGGTTCACGTTCGCGCTTAACAAACCCTTTTGCCTTGGTTTAGCAGATTGATTCGTAGCGCTATATACCCTGTGAACTGGCTGCTGGAGCCGGGGTTCCAGCATGGAAAGCTCAACTTTACTTACAGCTTCGTTCACAAGCTGTTTCAGCCAGCGAGTAAACGGTTGTAATTTGAGTCGATCTTTGTATGTCAATATATGGCGTTCGAAAAACCACGGCGAGCCGTGGGCATGCGCTATTCCGCTCTGGACCTTGGTACAATCCGGTGATGGTGTGTCGTTGAACACGTAATAAGCTGTGAGATGTCATTCGACGTCATGGGGCTGGTGCACGAGAACAGCGTCTTTTGTCTTTTGAGGTCAGGTCGCTTGTCATTTAGATACGCATACTGCCTGCTCATCGTCGATCGCCGGCAGGATCGCACGACGAAAAAAACGCCGCGAAAACGCGATTCGCAATCACCTATTTTGATTTTTTTCAACTCTATGAAATCACTTTCGTTTACCGGAGGACGTTTTCAAATTGTTTCGTCGAGATTATCGAACTGGAATACACACAAAAAAATTATTAATCAGTGGGATCCCTTATAATTAGGAGTATCATTTTGTATCCTATGATAGTATAGGACGACCATTCGTCGCATACCACTGCTGCTAACCGCGCGGGATCCAACGATCGGTGGATTCAATATTCCAGCATCTCATTCGCATGTCAAGTGATGCTCACCCCATCCCTAGACTGGCTACCAAGTGCCCTAGCTCACGATTCCGCTCCAATTGAAGGGTCATTTGAGCCAGGAGGCTATGAGGACCGACGATGGCGCCTTTATCTAGGTCAGACCTAGGCATACAAAACGTGGATCAAATTTTGCCATGTCGACAAGCATTCTATCCACTTTCCAAAGGTCTTCCTTCAGACTTTTTTGAGCATTTTCAAAACTCTATCAATTTTGAAAAGGTCCTAACATTTATCTATTTCCCATGGCTAAAGTTCTTCCTCAATCAATTTTCATTAAAATATTAGGTTGAGGTAATTATCCGCCTTTTTTTGCAGGCTCATGGTTCTTCATTTTTTTTCTGATTATTTTCGGAGATTATGATGTAATCTGAAAGCGGGCTCAATCTCTTGTATATTTTGGTGTTCATCATTTGCTATTCGCTTCATCTGGAGTTTATTTAGCAAAACAATTATGATTGATATGTATGTGATGAAAATTGATCGAAACGAATGCTTCGGCAGCTGTTGTTAGCATCAATGAAGCTTGTGAAGTACGGTAGCAAGAGGATGTCCGTAGATGTGGGTTATTATTTAATGTATTTGTCCATCAGATTACGATTACTTCAGGTATCAATGATTTGGAGACTAAAAACTGAGGTTATCGACCGAGCACTCGTACATAACTAGCCGCTGCACGCCTTGTTATGAATGCACTCGAACAGAAAGTCCGTACCCCATAAGAAAACTAGCGAGCCTTTACCATCCCAACAGCTTGCTTTGACACTTCCGGTAACATATCAAGCTATTTTAGCACCACATCCCTTCTTTAAATTCCTAACATAATGTCCGCCTTAAATAAACACCCAGTCCACTGATGAAAAGCGATTGTTGATGTGACAACGATTTCTGACCGCAGATACTCATTCGGCCACGTGTACTGGAACTGCATTAACGAATCTCCGATTTTTTTGTTCAACATTTCACCTGACCTCAAAAATTCGCTCAAAACCAACATCCTTTTTGCCTTGCTTGCGAGTTTGATTTCGTGCGCGTGCGATCATACCTCGTGCAACTGGCTGCTGGACCCCGGTTCCACTGAAAGCCTCAACCCTCTCCACTTCACAGCATTTCGTTACAAGCTCGTCATGACCACTGTGCAGGTAAAAACTGGTTTGAAACATTTGGTCGAATCCTGCTGATGTCAAAACTGCGTTTCGAAAAACGACCCGGCAGTACCGGTGGCCATGGCGATATCTCGCTGACTGGTGCAACCGGGATGGTTTTGTCTCGCCTTGGGAACACAATAAGGCTGGACGATGCATCGACTGCATGGCGGCTGGCTGCACGGAACAGGCGTTCCTTCGTTCTTTTGAGGCTCAAGGTCGCTTGTCGATTTAAACGCACTACTGCCTGCTCCAATCGCGATCGCCGGGTCGCACGACGAAAAAACGCGCGAAAAACGCCGATTCGCAATCACCGCACTATTTTGATTCCTTTTCACCTCGAACATCACACTTTCCGGTACGGTGACGTTTTCAAATTGTTCGTCGAGATTATCGAACTGGAAACACACAGAAAAAATCTATTTTAATCCATTGGGGATCCCTTATAATTTGCTCTGGCGACAGCCATTTCTATCCAGCTTCCAAGATGTCGCTCCTTCAGGCTTTTTTTTGAGCATTTTTCAAACCTTATCAACTTTTGGAAAGTTAACATTCATCTATTCCCCATGACTAAAAGGTCTTGCCCTCAATCATTTTTAACTAAAATAATAGTTGAGCAAACTTACCCTTTGTTTCTGGCAGGCTCATGCTCTTTTGAATTTTCTTCTGATTATTTTCGAAGATGATTTAATTGTCTGAAAAGGGAAACAATCACTTGTACATTTTCATGTTCAAATTGGTACTATTTGCTTCACAAACTCTGTGAGTTACACCAATCAATGAAGCCTGGGATGAATGCACTAGCAGAGGGCTGTCCGAGAGCGTTTGTTGATTACGCATTTACTGTTGTTTTTGGTTTTGTTAATAAACTTAAGAGTGAAATGAAAACGGCGGAGAATGATTGCTCAACCTAATATAATATTTTATTTGACTAGCGTTTCGGCGTTTTTCGTGATTCGTCCTCGACCCTTCTTGCCCTGCTTAGGACTTCTGGTCCGGCATATCCTGCTTTATTCAAGTGGTTCAATGTGTCGTCTTTCTTTGCGTTTGCGTTTCTATCCAGAGCTGGAAAAATGAATGGCCATGGTTTCTCTGCTTCTCACTTTCAGATCCACATCGTCTTCTTTTCCAATTTTTTTCTGTTGTTAATTTTCGTCAGTCGTTGTGATAATGACCGCAGTTATAAGTAGTTTTTATTTTCCTTATTTTCGTCTTTAATTGTCTGTCCTTCAGCTTTCCATGTTCCGTGTACCGCAAACACCGGGAGAAAGTGGTCAGTTTTTGTTGAGGTTTTCATCATTTCAACTCGATTCGGTAGCCAAAGATTATTTTTTACAAAATTTACCGCTATGACCATACCTATTTTGCGTAATGTCAATCCATCGTAATAGATTTGGTTTTATTTATTACTGCTCGCATTTTAAAGGCAGCACTTCTCTTATCTAGTATTTTTGCGATGCGATTCTGGGTTGGTATCGATTTTTCGTCTCGTCCTTTTCTTTCACTGCAAAAGTGCGGAGTCCGGCTGGTGCCAACCGTTTTCCCCTTGTTTGTTCCCAAGCGCTGTACATCTTATAGAATAAACTGCCCGATAATTGTAAACAGAATTGCATCAACTTCAACAATGTCCAATTTATGAAAAAAAAACTTATTCCTCCTCTACAAATGCTCAAAATAAGCAAGGATTGTTCTTGCGAAAGAAATTGGAAGAACATTTATTGGAGACTAAGATATTAACGGGCGAGTTGTTGTGGGTACTAAAATGGAATATGTTCGGTTGAATTTGCTTGCCGTGATAAATTGGTCACGAGTTATCGCCGATGTCGTCTCCACCTGGTAATCCTCTTACATAATGTAGATTGTTTCGTGCTGTCTTTCGCAATGTTCTCAATACTCACGCAACTAGTCTTAGGAACGAATTAAGGTTAGGGCAATTTTTTTCGGTAGTTTCAAGAGTTTCGTAAGCGCCTTACTAAATTGTTCCATATTCCATTACTCATACAATCGTTCATCATCTGCCCTTTCTCCAGTCATTTATCTGTTTACATTGATTTTGTGAACTGCTTGCTTTGCCCAGCTCATTCGCAGCGTGCACGGTGGGAACAGCGAACGTTTCTCGTGGAAACCTGTATGAAAAATCTGAGTTCAGGTGGTAGAATTTTTTATTTCAGTCACTTCGAGATGCTGAGTATGAGGCAATAGCACCCCGAAGCCGGAAAGCCTGAGTGTAGCGCTTTCAAATGAGAAAGTAACAATATGTAAAATCGCCTCTTTATAGTAGCGAATGTGATCGTGAACTGCTTGCGATTATTTCGTTTCTCAAAATCTTATTTGTGTTCTGGAAAGTATTCCTGTTGCTGCTATACGGCAGTGGTACTCTGCATAGGGGAATTTTTATTGGGACATGCACCAGACAATAGACAAAATAACGGTGAAGCTGACGAGCTAAGTGACGAGGCATAGCCTTCTCCACTAGAAATTACGCGATTTTTTTCCAGTACTATTCGAGTGATCTTTTTGCATAACACCCTGTTTTCCTTTCTATCTAGATAAAATTTCCTACCAGAAGTTGCTCGCAGAAATCATTTCACGAGTATTTTCCAGAGTGTTCTCTTCAATATGAAGAACGACCTGACAGAGGAACGTGTGAGGGTGGTAAAGAACCCAGCGTAGAAAAGATCGCTCCCACACTTTGTAACTATTTCGCTAAATATCTTCAAATCTGGTATATACTATGACCAGTTTTGCCTACAGCAGTTGCGACGTGTTGCTTAGGGTTTAAGTGCTCAGATCACCAGCTAGCCCCGACCGTTTCTGACTCCCGGCTGAGCTGGAAGCAATACGGCAGGCTGGTGTTGCTCATTCACCGTAACGGGCCCTGGCTCGCTTGCGCCGATTACCGCCTCCTCAGCCACTATTAGCTTACCGCCGAAAGAAGTTTTTGGTGATGAGGTCAGTGAGACACTCGACGAATTTTTCAAGTCAAAGTTCCCTTCCTCTTGGGAGTAAGAAATCGACTAGCTGTCGAAGTGTTGCGCTCAAGTGTCACCGGTGTTTGTGGAGTATCTCTTTGACTCTGCTGGCTGCCAGCGTTCCAAACTACATAGAAAGCATTGGGCGGCAAATTCCTATCACTTAATCACCCAATAAGTTCGGAACATTCTGTCTTTTTTGAAACAAGAGCCAGAGCTACGCTTTACCTTTGACGAAGTGTAGTTCACTTTTTGAGATGCTTTCAATTTTCTTAAAACTCTTTCGCTCGGTTTCGTCAGCGTTAGAACAGGTTTTCCAGGCTTTCTTTTGTAATCTCCACGTAGGAACGTCTGCGGTCTTCTCTGTTTGTTATTTTTAAACCCCTATTTGTTGCAAGAGTCTAGAAAACAGAAGTAACATGAAGATAAAATCTATGACAATTCGCTTGGGAATTTGAATTCGCTAGTTCTCTGTTGAAGCCTCGGAGATTTCAATCGTACAATTGTTGATAAGAGCTTGACATTATGGGCTATTGTTTTTGCTTCCACAGAAATCATGAGTTGATGGGTAGCAAGCATTAGGTGATCTGTCCAAGGGCTATTACGTTTGGAGCCCTATTCGTTGTCTGCACACGATGGTTTTATGAGCCATCACTGTAGGCATTTAAAGACGTTTAAAACAAGAACTGTGATTGCTTTGTCTAGCCGACTCAGTGATCAGGTTTGAAACGAGCGTGAATGCCTTTAGATTGTTTCCTCCATTGCTTAAGATTGCCGTAAACCTCGTTCTAGCTTTGTGGTTTACAATTTCCCCTTCATAACACTAGAAATTTCCAGTCGAAATGGTTTTCCTACATTATGCTGAAGGATGGAGACTCCCTCATGAGAATCATAGTGTCGGCTGTCTCTTCAGGCCTCCAAAATTACCTACTTCTGCCTTTTGGTTCTTGCTGTCTTCTTACTAAAGTACAAGAAGCAGAAATAGTGAAGTGGAAGAAATTGTATAGGCCTTTGTTTCGTTCCGCTGTTGTCTAGAAAATCGCAACTTCTATTTTATTCAAACCAAATTCCTTACGTTGAACTAATCTTGTCATTCAACATATTTTTTGGTGTTGTTCACTAGGACAGAAAGCGACTTTTTCGCTTTCGCAGCGCGGAAATTTTCGCCGCGGGAACTTCAGGTCCTGAGGTTCCCGCAGCGAAAAATGTTTCGCGCTGCGAAACGCGAAAAAGTCGCTTTTTGTCCTACTGAACCACACCCCAACAAACTTTGGATAATCCTTCACACATTGATGACGGCGGATGGATGCGCGTCAAGTTTTCACATGGAATGGACTCAATTTTCCATATCTTGAATTTATCATGTTTCAATGCTTTTTTTCTGTATATCGGATTCGGAAAGCGATGTGCTTACGAAAAAAAAATTGTTGAAGAGTTTAAGAATAATGAAAAAATTAACAAAAAATGCCGAGATATATACAGCGGCAGACGTTAATGTGTTGAAGAAACATTGGAGAAGCACTTTGTGGAGCACCTACGATACAAAGAGAGAACTAGCCTCTGCAAATTAACAAAGTGGCATTTGTTCTCAAATGGCACAACGTAGGTGTGGTGGGATAGCTCCATTTCACACCACCGGAAGCAGTGTTTGTGATTACTCGACCGGTCTTATGTGAGATCTCAAAATTGAATGGATGATATTGTTTAGATTCAATGAATCTGTCGTACCTTTGTCCTTACTAAAATGTAGCCATTATGAATAAAAGTTTAAAGTCGGGGAGAAAGCTTCAAAATAAAATAGGTTTGCATTTTCTTGCGTCGCCGAAAGAAACCCTTCTTGAATGACTTGACTTCGGTGAGTCCGTCCTAGCACTGAGCAAACGTATTCATTTGAACTAGAAGCGAAGGGCCAATCTTTGCACTGTACTTGAGTGGGTGTCATGCCCGATCGGGTCTGGCTAGATGACTGGCTAGGTGGCTGGTGTGGCGATGGCCGCTCTGCATCTCTCGCTGTCTGCACTGCCTTTTGCATGGTAGTCGGGACGAGCAATCAATGACAAAGACATTTTCCCTCCCAACCACCAGCATATTCACATCCGAACTTGCGATCAAATCCGGTATTTTCTGCGTTTTGTGTTCACATCTTCCTTTCTACAACTTTTACCCTAGTAAAAACACTGTTTCCTTCGAATAGCTTACATCTTCATGCAAAATGCTGCCTCTGTATATCTAACTGTTTACAAAAGCTGTTTCGATCTATTATTTCAAAATATCCAACGGTTCCACTAAAACTTGATTGCATTCTTATTCCGAAATTTTTGTTGTGTTGATCTGTTTTGCTATTTTTTTACGCACTATATGTCATCCTTTTTACGGTCAACATAATTTGACGAGACCACTACGAAGGAGCCATTGACCAAACATTTATATATTGTTCTATTTAAACAGTAATTTAATGACGATAGAGTAGTCTTTCAATCTTACTTGGAAATACTGATACAATTCCTCGTCATATTTTTGGTTGATTGATACTTCTCCAGCTCAAACTGGTGCCTTATCAGAGCACGTGATGCACTTCTAGTCAATGTTTGATGATTTTCAGGTGACACCGACCAGGAAAACCAGGTCCGGTCCACTCCGGGATTGAGTCGTGGGTCAAGCATGCCAGCGCAGAAGCGCATACCGACGGCTGTAAAGAGAAAACAAACTTGTAAGCCAACATATATAATACTTATCCGTTTTCCCGTTTTACTGTTTCCTGGTTTTTTACCCAGCATCGTGGCTCATATTTTTCGAATTTCATAGTGCTTTCTTGATTCTTAAATTGTTGGATTGGTGGTGCCCTCACATTTTTTTGAAAGGTTTACACTTGTCCTCTATGAATACGCATTTTTTCAGAGGAGTCGTGAAGTTATCGATTACTTAAAAGCGCAATACATATACATTTTTTTTTGAGATGAATGTAGTGAATGATTAGTTGAGCAAGTGAAAGTACTGTTTCCGCCATTGTAAAGCAAATGTTTTCGTAGAAAATAATTGGGCCCGTGTTAGTGAATAGTTCATTTCAAACCTTACCATTAAGTTTTCAGTTTCTACATCAGGTCTCCGCATCCACAAGATAATGATGCGGGGAAACTAATATGTTCTGTAATGTTAAATAATGTTTTGCTGCCTCTTTCTTTTATCAGAGTTGGTTAGAAAATTTGGCATTGGAAAACTCTAAAGGTTTTTTTTCTTCGGATGGGCGGAAGTGAAAAATTGAGGTTGATCAACTCCTAAGTTCTACGAGGCCATGCACCCTACCCAATCCTTTAAAAAGACTGCAAATATGGTTGATGTAGTGATGCGGTAAAAAATTACCTCTACACTTTTCTTTGCTAAAGTTACTTTCGTTCGGAATCCAACTGTTTTCGGTAATTCTATGGTTTGGGTGCGGAGGGGGAACACCAGGGAGTCCGAGTGGGTTGCTTAAACCGTATCGCAAGAATGTTTAAATTCACAATTCACATCTCACATGCAAGTGACTTTACCGTAAGGTTTTAAAACGGTTAGCAATGTTTGTCATGAATCTAGCATTTACTTCTCCTTTCAGCGAGCGGTGTTGGTGCAGTCAACGAAGATGATTTCAGGAAAGCCTTCGCTCAGGTTCCAAAATGTGATGTGAGTGGCATAAGCCTTTGCAGAATGGTCCTCCTTATTCTGCTTGATTTATGAAACTTTTTTTTTCAGATTTATTCCGCTAAAGAACTGAATTCACAGTTGGAATCTATTCGCTCAACTCTCGAAAATGCCCAAATAGATTGGTCTCAGCGAGTTAATTCTGTAAGTGGCTAGGCCTTTCACAGTGTCGCTTTTTTTTTCTCTTAAAAGCATGTTTGAATCTACTGTTTTTGTTAGCTCAAACTGCTACGATCCATTTTAATAAATGGCGGTATGGATTATGAGAACGAGTTGCTAAATGGTCTTCATTCACTGGAAGATGCTCTTATAACATCGATCAAGGACCTCCGGTCGCAAGTATGTCGAGAGGCATGCATAACTGTCAGGTGAGGTCTCTTTTTACACCTTTTTCATGTATGATAATGATTTACTTTGCTTTCTTTTGCAACACCATGATGTTTTGGTATTGCTACGTAGTTGTAATGATTGGTCACATTACCTCTCGAACTGCTGGTGGCACATATATGGTACATTTGATGATACACATGTTGTGGGCCATTAGTAGTCAGAGACTAAAATTAAGTGGTGCGGTTTTATGCAGTTAGTTTGATCTGATATGTTTAGTTTCCTTTGTGAAAAGCTGGAAACATCAATTGTACGGTTGTGCGAATCGCTCCTACCTGCAACGATCTCTCTGATTCAGAATAGTGCTAAGATTATGTCGTCCTCTGGAGTTAATGCTTGTTACTTCATTGTTAAGGTGAGCACTTCTTGCATAGCTAAGTACTGTTGGTGGTAGCCCTCCATCTACTTTACCACAAGTTCTGTCTGATAAGTTCCAGTGATTTATGCGTATTTCTATCTATTTTACCTAAGACTTTCCATAGAGATTTTTTTCTAGTTCGTGGAACATCCGAAACTCATACCTATTGTACTCTCATTTGCCTCCTCAAAATCCAAAGAAATACGAAAGTTAGTTCAGCCTGCATTTTACTTCCTTTTATTTTTTTTCCTTTGTTGGTGTACATATGGTGATTACAAAAGTTTTTAGAGCCGTGCAAGATCTTATTATCACAAATCATTTCCGTTTGGACACCGTCCAAGTTGGACAAGTCTATTAGTGGAATTGTGGATTGTATTAAGGTGAGCATTTTTTCCTTTGATTCTCTCCACTTTTTGAATGGAAAGTACCACGCTCAGAACTGATTGTGAGTGGCATTTTTTGCCGTAAATTGCTTCGGAGAGCTCTTCTCTGGGCCTACTATCGAGCAACAGCAATACTATCGAGCAATGAATTGGCGACTTGACCTCTTCATCACAGTCCGATTGAACTTTTTAGGCACGCAAAATCAATTTCAAGAGTAGTCCAGTATTTCTGCTTGCTATCATTTACGCTGATTGTGTGTAGCATTCAGCGATATTGCTAGGTACAGCGCTTTGCGAACATCCCAAAATATGGATTTTTGTGAATAGTGTAGTGGGTTTCACAATCCCACTCTCAATGGAACGCTTGTACAGGCGAATTAGTCATTTACAGTGAGAGATGAAATTTTGAGTTTGCTCAGCTACGATCGACATATTTGTATTGCTTAGGCGGGTATTATGGATGCGGATCTACAAGCGCGAACTTCAGCGAGGAATGCCTATCAGTTGTTGGATCAGCACTATCCACAGCAAGCACAGCTTCTGTACCAGGTTAGCAGTCATTTTACTCATTTTCTCGTTCTCTTTCTAAGAGATACTTCCAGAGTCTGGATCCGTCAAAGCAGCGTGCTTTATCTGGTGTGATGTCAGCAGCTTCGTCATCACAATCTATCAACAGCGAGCGTGATTCACTGCACATGAGCCAAAGACCGGGCGCGTTCGGAATGAATCGACCGAAAAGTCAGTCACCGCGTTCCAAGGAGGAGAGGGGATTCCATTACCTTTAACTATTCAGCCACGAACTTTTTTGCTGGTCGTTCGGCTTCGGAAATCGATGCAAATGCGGTTCGACGAGCAGCAGCGTTCACTCCAGCAAAGAGCAAGCTCACAGGATCAGTGGCAGCGAGAAATAGTCCAGGTTTGTTATCAGATTTGCTCACTTATCTCTTCAGTGTGCATTTCACTTGTTGAAATCTTAGAGATGGATTGAATTTTCTGTTTAATTCTCTATACTAGACGACTGAATCCTCTGCAGAGTGGGGAAAGGTTGCGGAGATCCTGGGTAGCGGTTAGCGTATTAGCCTTGGTGGGAGGTGGGGAGGGGGTCATAAGTTCTGGAGTCGGCAACTGGAGTGGTGTTGTAAGTGCCACTCGCTCAGTGTCATTGCAACATCTCGAAGTATAGGGAATTTTCAGGGAAAGAGTGAAGTGAGCACTGAATGAAAAAGTGGTTCTTCGCTCACCATTACCTCTGCAATCTT
>MU888504.1:0-19316 GCA_036418205.1 Ostertagia ostertagi
ATCAGTAGCAGTTAGAATGAAAGAAATGACTGAAAGGAGTAGACATATGTATACCGAAATCGCCTCCTTCTTGATCACCAGGAGACTGAGATCATCAGCAGAATCGTGATCCTAAAAGAGGGCCATAATAGAGATTGGAATGTTGTATAAGACATCAAAAGTTAGGTGCTGGCGCTGCAGTGGTTAACGGCGTTACATCGCAGAGGCACGACTCTACTGAGATTAGGTACATTTGTCGTATATTGAATCTTTTCAGACAAATATCCTGATTTCTCAGTAGTATTGAACGATCTGGATTGAAAAGCCTATCTACCAAACAGTAATCTGGCCTTTCCAACTGAATATCCAAATCTCAAAGGCCGCGTTCACATTTCACGGCTCTGGAGATAAGGGTAATAGGCGACAATGAAAAAGATCTGTACATATTGATAAGGCATTGGAAGATCAGTAGTTCAGGAGATGAGGAGATCAATCAACGCATATCTAATCTTCTCAGCTGAATATCCTGATATGCCAATATCTTAATTGTCATATCATTTAATTCCATAATCTCCCGATCGCAGAGTATAAATGCGGCCGTACTGCGGCGGGAATGGGGGTCGCATATGGGATTCCCCCAGATATCTCGCTTGACCTGTGTCTTTCGCATTTTCTTTTCCTCGCTTTTCTTCTCCTTCCATATTTACCAGCAGTATGTTCTGCACCTGCGGTGTAGGGCGGAAGTGGTGTAGTGACAAGTGGCGCGCTTACCACGCGAGCGGTCCGGGGATCAAATCCTGGGTCGTGAGTCGCCCGGGCCAACCAAGCCTTCCATCCCTCCGGGGTCGGTTAATTGGTACCAGACGCTAATTGGTAACGGGCAACATACCGAAGGCAACTCTTTTTTGATTTCTCGTTTTACCAGACGTGGCACTTTCGACACCTGACTGGCATTTGATGGTGGAGTAGCATCCATCATATTTCTTGTTCGACTTCTAGTCATTCTACCTTGTTCGGTCTCCATGGCTTTGTAGAGGAACTAAAATGGAGCCAAATCAGTATGAAAATCAAACATTAGTGTATGAAAAAGTAATAACAAATCGCTAACAGCTCTCTAATAGATTTTCTTCCAAAGAGAGTAAGCACTACACTGAATCAACAAATTAGCACTAACTACAAGTGAATCAGTCCACAGGGGGTGGAAGGCAATATTCGAAACAGTTTGACTCATGACGGAAAAATGAGGAAAAATGCTTCCTGTAGCAATTTTCGCTACTTCAGTAGATAAACAAAATAGATGGACGGCGAAAGCATCTAGAGTGAGCACCGTTTTCTGTATCCACTATGTTATGGGAAAAACAGCATGCAACGACAACCTTGATCCACCCGTTCCTTATACCCACACTTCCCCCACTCTTTTTCAGATCGGCATTAACTAACAGAAGGATAGACCAAGGCGACCGACTTCGTATCCAGATACTGACTCCTCACTCATTCATAGCCAGTTGAAACTGCGTCCCGATAAAAGACGCGCTAAGATTGCATGCAGTGCATGCAAGAAAGAAACATTGGAAAATCCGAAACCTTGAGGTTTCCAGACGCCCAACCGTACTTTCTATATGGAAAAGCATGTAACGATTCTTTTTCTACTGCACCCTTATCAAACATCAAGTTGCTTGACACTTGGCAGCTTAGTGAGGTAAATGCAGAAACCTGGGGAACTAGTAATTAAATTAATGGACTGCCAGAGGAAGGTGCCCGTGCAAGATGCATGTATCAAGATAAATTGATAAAACATTCTATCAGTAAATCCTTGATTCCCGTGTGAACACGATCAGACAAGATGAAGGAGGTCGAGCCATAGAACTCCATCTTGCTCCTCTCAATACAAAAGACGCAGGCCTGTGGTGCAACGGGTACATGAATTTCGCGTCGCCACGTTTTTGCTGGCCATTTGGCATTATACATGCGTGTCATGTAACATATTTTACGCTCTAATCCAGGACAAGCTCTGCTCTGAGCTCTGCTTGTCTACCAAAGTAACTCGGAAAACACAAAGCTATCTCTCAGACCGGCTCCGCACCGGTCACCCGGCTTTCGTTCTCTTGGGTCATCCGCACATGCAATCGTAACGCGAACAGCTTGTGGGTGGTGTAGGTAGGGTGACACCTTCGGTGGGTAGGGTGACACCTTCGGTTGATTGACTCCTCAATTTTGCTGGTGTTTGCTTGCACCTGTCACATTCCCTATCTAGTCAACCAGTATAAAAAGTCCATTTTGAGTTAACAAATTCAAACTGATCATATACTCGATATCGGTGAGTTGGGGTAGGCGTGTCACCGGAAGTGACGTGCACTTGATAGAAGCTATGTGGATAAGCTGCTTCCAACATACATCGCTGGATATCAGCAAAGCATGCTGGCAACAGCTTATCCACGCAACTTCTATCAAGTGCACGTCACTTCCGGTGACACACCCACCCCAACTTTCGGATATCACAAAAAACAAGGATAAATTTCGGATTTCGGATAAAACAAGCAGTGTAGTAGCTGCAACGGAAGGCTACACGTCTGATCAAAAAAAAAGATAAACTAATTTGATCATTTTCGACCTGTAACAATGGAACAACGGTTCGTTACTGTTAAATAATGCGGTATGTACCAAACAAAGGTGTACCTGCTCAATTGGCGAATAAATATGGGTGTCGTCATGGAGAGACTTTCGAACTCGCACCGTTGCTCTATTCATCCCTTTGCTCATCTTCTCGAAATCTATCAAACCTGGGTGCATCTCCTGCAGTGAAATCTCGTCTATGTCATGGAAATGAAACCCGCAGAAAAAGGGAACAACAAGCAAATTCACCTCTTCACCAGAACTTTCGCTCTCTCCATATGATTCATGTCTATTATTGTCAGCGGCTTGTACCTGAAAATCGCAGATCACTGCCAGCAAACAAAAATGACCACCAACATCTTTTGTGGCACGTTTGCTCGTCAGTCATCAAATTCATAACTGACCAGCTTCACATCCATATCTCAAATTTCCAGACCTAGCATCCAACTAATGTTAGCAAAACATTAGCTAATCCACCTAGACGTTTCTCAAACTACTGCTGAGGCAGCAGTGGAAAAGTTTATGGGTAACTGGATGCCGGAACCCCCATTTGGGAATATTCTCACACTAAAACAAAATGGCTCACCGCGTCACGCATAAATCAGTGATGACAATATCCAAAAGTCCGCACGCGTTCAGAACCTGGCTGAACCATAACACATTAATTTCAACCAAATTGTTTATGAAGAGAAGCTATTGTTTGGCTTGAGATTTATGAAAGCAGATTTTCCTCGCAGAAGTAAATAAAATTGTATTGGGAAATTCGAAAACAATAAAAGAGGAAAGGCGAACGATTCTAAGAATGACACGAAACATGAATAAGGAATTGTTCAAGAAATTAAAAGTCAAAGTTAGAGAGCAGTACTCTTTAGAAGCGCGTGACTTAACGAAGTCTGCGCATGTTAACGCCATGGCAGGCAACGATCAATACGCATTCACAATATGGCCACTCAACTTGTGCTAACGTGTTCCACCACTGTTTCATAAACCGCCCACTTTCTGTTTATGCTGTGAAGCAGGGCAACAAACTGCAGACTCGTCCACATTTGGCATGCTCACGTTACGGAGGTAGGTGTCCGACGATTACTTGAATTCGCTCCTTTTCACGCGCCAACCCATATCTCTCGTCTACGTCTCTTCGCCTTTTCAGGCGGCTGATGACCATTGTGAGGGTGTGGTTCACTGTGACAAAAAACGACTTTTTCTCATGGATAGTCCGGGAGCTCTCACCTCCTTCCTTGGAATTCAAGGCCGAGCTAAACACCTTCTTTATTTGTCTGTGCTCTCCATCATTTGTGGCAAGGACCATAGAGGAAGAAGTTCAAGTAACCCTCCCCCCCCAAACCGGAGGTAGTCACGCAGAGGGCATGACGCACACTGCCATGGGCATGGTTCGCTGGTACAGAAAGCATCTTTTTCGTGTTTCGCAGTGGCGAAACATTTTTAGCGTAACAGTAAACTCCAGGTCCAACTTATGATGCAGGGGCGGTATTCAATCCTTCCCCCAGGGGGATATATCCCCCTCCTCTGATTCAATCCTCTGGGGGGACAAAAAAGGGTTGCGTCATAGGACCTAGCATACCTCTGTGTTTCTACCTGCCAGACAGTTAGAGCAGCGCTACTACCCTCCACTGATGAAGCACTCTTTCCCCTGAGGGGTCGCGCTGCTCTAACTGTCTGGCAGGTAGAAACACAGAGGTATGCTAGGTCCTATGACGCAACCCTTTTTTGTCCCCCCAGAGGATTGAATCAGAGTAGGGGGATATATCCCCCTGGGGGAAGGATTGAATACCGCCCCAGGGTGGAATATTTCGGGACGGATCAGTCTTACGTACACTGCACGCCTACCATATCAAAGGCACTTGTTCACTGTTTTCAAATCATCGAATATTCGAAATTTGCGAAAAGAATTAGATACATATCGACCTTAAGAATCTGCGCACGCGCAAACGCGGATGCGAAAAGGTTTAGATGCGTATCGACGTAGTAAAGCCCGCTCTAAATTAGACCGACGTCATAGTCGGCGACGGACCAAGCGATGGAGCGATCGCGATCGCTCCATCGCTTGTCCGTCGCTTGCCAATCGCTCTCGGTCGAGCGATTGGCAAGCGATTGCGCAATCGCTTGCAAAGTGCACAAGCGACGGCCGATGGCTCTGCTCGATCGATACCGCAGCCGACTGCATCGACTGGGGGCGGGGCCAATCGCCCGTCGCTTGTGCACATTTGCAAGCGATTGCGCAATCGCGCTGCCAATCGCTCGACCGAGAGCGATTGGCAAGCGACGGACAAGCGATTTAGATGCGTATCAGCGGACTCTGACATCGCGGCTTAGCGCGTCGAGGTATCGAAAGCGCGAAACGATGCGCCGCCTCCACTTCACCTGATCGATAGATATACACCTCTCTCAAAAGGATTCGCAGATTCGAATGCGCGATTCGAAGCTCCTCCCATTTTTGTGGATCGATACGCATTTGAATCTTTTCGCAGATCCGCAGATTCGTTCGTTTCGAGCGTTTTTCGGCTATGGCGCAAGGTGTGAACAGAGAGTGGCATACTTTCACCACATGGTTTTGCACCGCTCGCTTGCTCGGACTTTGAGGTGGGTCGGTGGGTGGATCATCTCCTATATCGTGCCGGAGAAAGCATGAGGCAGCGCAGCTTCTCATCGGTGGCACACTGGCGAACAACCTTGACTGGTCCCAGCAAGACTTGCACGTTTGCGAGCAGAGTGGCAAATTTCCCGCCCTCGTCTGTGCTTTCTAACCGAGACAGTGAATCAGAGCTTTTGCGAGGGTGTTAGCGGTTAATACAGATTGGACACGCCCGCTTTAAGCCGCTCGCATTTCGCATTTCGGGATTAGGTGTGGCTCGTATTCCCAGAGAGATATCTCAGTGTGACCTAAGCAAAAACGCGCGAACGGAGAAGCATCTTTCCACATTGGTGAATTTAGGAGCTTCTTACTCGCCTTAGAGCCACATTCACTTTCGACCTTTTCAGCGTGCAGGGTATGCGCCGATAGTATTCCCGTGCTCCAGTCACGTTCTCACGCCATGGAGGACGAGAATACTACGCTTTCCACGGACGCAGACACTTTCCCATGATTCGAACGCATGCAACATCCAGAAGTGCGGGAAGTGCTCTGCATCTCTGCCTCGGCCGCGCTCGTCTGCCAGCAGTCAGTCAGTCGTCGTCCTGTCGCCTCGCCGAGCGGTTGCGTCTACGAAGTCCTCAGCCTCGGTTGGAGCCGGTCATCATCTCACCATCATCGTCAGCCACAGGATCGGCCAGCATGCCCCACCGCTTATCCTACCGGTCGTACCCAGATCTCTTCTTAACATCATATCGTTTTCTCCTCTCTTGAGCAATGTAGATCATGGTAGCATCAGTCAATAAAGTCCTTAAAGGCACAACCCAGGCAGAGGTCGTGTGAACGCTTCTTCGGTCTGTAGTATAGACCCTAGAGGACAATCACAAATGTGGCGTTCCCGTGCACGGAAACCAACCGACAAGAGCGCTTGGGCCTTGCAAAGTAAGCTGCTGAAGCTGCAGATTTTCTTATCAGGCTGTTGTCTGGCGCTCTCTCATCTGTAGCGCTCTCTCGCCTCATACTCTCCTCTCCGCGCTTAGTCTCTCATTCCCTTAGCACAGCCGATTAGGAAGGTGAGTGAGCCCTTAACCTAGCGTTTTTGACGGATTCTTTTCCTTTTTTCTTTACTGCCGGCCCACTTCGCACCAATACATTCGCATTCGTGTGCAAGAGCCACACCAATGTGATCCTGGGGCATGCCTTTAATACGTAGTGTTTTGTATTGCAGCAAAATATATACACATCTTTATTAGCATAGTACAATAGCCTTAGTCGTCAGCTGCTGGGTCAGGGAAAGGGCCAAATCCAAGTCCGCCGCAGGCATAGTCATCAGAGAATCATTCTAGTGCGACGTTGTTCCCCGTAGATAGGGTGTCGGGCCTCTTATTATACCCATCAACTCCGTGATTCTGAATGCTCTCTGCGATGCAGTCCCCATTTCGGGTGCACTCACAGTACTGGAAAGCTCGCGGTTGCTCTACGAGGGGAGGTCGTTCAGGGCGTGGAGCGCTTTTTGAAAACGGTTTTTTGCATGAAATAGGGGCAGGTGCAGTGAACACAGATCTATGGTCCATTTCCGCTAAATGGCCTTCTGAATGCCAAAAAAGGAGTGAGAATCATTTTGTTGGAAACTGCAGTTTTTACTTGTTAAAAGTGGTGTGTTTCATTCATGGCGTGGACTACTTGCGTAATGGAGGGTCTTCTAAGGTGTGTCTCGAAAACATCGAGAAATTTGGTCAAAATTGGAAAGTTGTCGTGGTGGTGTCATGCTGTGTGCTAAAGAGCGTGTGGAAGTTCCATAAGAGCATTTGGCCAACATCCTCCAGCAGCGTCGGTGGTGTAGTGGTTAGCGATGGGGATTTCGATTGGCACGCTTGGTCTGGGTTGGTGGTTCGGATCCCCGAGGCGTCGGGCTTTTTGCATTTTTTGTAGGCACTTCACGATTTTCTCCAAATAGCACAGGTGCCAAAATGGATGTGTTATTCAAGACCAGAACTATTGATAACCCAGATTAGGTAAGTTTTCACCGAAAGCAGGCAAAAAAAAGTTGTACCGTTGGAATTTCGCCGGATAGCGGCGGCTCCAAAAAACAATGCCACATTCGTGACAAGAGCACCAATTTACCTCTGTGCCAACGTAAATACTCTTGGCAATCCTTTGCACCTAACTCGAATGACATAAGTAAATCTTACAAGTAAGTATTCCCACTCGCTCGGAGGCGAGCTCCGCACGGAAAACTGGCAGAAAACTACTGCACTGTGGGTGACCCTCCGACCAACACCAGCTTGCTTGTCTGCTATAGTCTATTCGGCAGGAGCATCTCTCATTTTTTGAGGACTATCTAGATGATGTCATTTCCAAGAAGTTCATCCGTCGAGCTTTACTTGCCACAGAGTTTACTTATTCATCTAGCAAATTTTCGAAGTCGGGCCAAAATCTTGATTTTCTTAGAAACATCGACTAGAAGGGTTATCAGGTGCCCTGATTATGAATACAATATTCGTTTGTAGCTCCGACATCATTTCGGGCCCCTATGACGTTCTTCGACGGCACCTTGGTGAAGTTTTTGCGTCACAACTTTCTCTCACCAGTTTTTGGTAAAAGCCCACTTGTAAGGGTTTTTGTAAGCCTAATTGTAATTATGACATCAATTGCTGGTGTTGGCGTTCTTCGGTGCCAATTTTGTGGCGCCAAATCACAGTGCAAAAATTTTGTCACCGCGGGGAATCGAACCAAGGACCACTTTCCCACCCTTTTTTGGCATTCAGTGGGCCATTTAGCGGAAATGGACCACAGTTCTGTATTCCAGGCACATCCCTCTATATCATAGGAAAAACCATTTTGAGAAAGCGCTCCACGCCCTGAACGACCTCCCCTCGTAAGTAACTTCGGCTTAAAAATGACGTGAAGAGCGACGTGAACTGACTTTCTACGTGCGCGGCACTGCTGATATTGTCGCCAAACCTTCAAAGGCCTGTGTCGAAGAAAGGACCAAACTTTCAGAATTTCCTGTCTTGAGTGACCACTTTCACTCAATCATTTCCTCATTTCTCAGTCAAATTTGTTTGTTAGCCCGATCTTCAGAAGTTGACACAGAAAAACTTGGCATCCTATACTTTACAGTCATTTCTTGTGAGCCCATTAAGCATTCAATAATTGCTAGGGCTCCAATGGAACTTTTATCTCGAAAAAAGATTGATCGTGGCCAAGCAGTCAATTTTTTCTTAATACTGATATTGTTTACGAAAACAAACAAATCGCGAAGTGAAGTGAAGTCCTGCTTTTCGACAGTAAGGAAAAGTGGTTCCAACATCGGAGATATTGTTTTCAACAACAATGTCTGTTGTTAAATCCTCACGCAACAGGGGAACCATATGGTCATGTAGGGACACCGAAAACAACGATGTTTTCAATGTTCCTACATGACCATATGGTAAACATCGATGGTCATATAGGGACATTGAAATCGTTGTTTTCGATGTTCCATGATGGAACTTCCATTCCACGTTTATCCTATCAACGAGTTGCGGCTCCCGAGATTCACTCTCGGTTTCCATCATTCCTAACTGATAGTCATTAAATTTTGTGGATCAACATTTCATCATTAACAGATCCTGTGACTTATCAAGGTTCCTTCCTTTCATTCACTGCTATAGTAGACAAATGCTTCAAAGTGCCTTTTTAGCACACTAGTTCAGAGTCTGATTTGGGATCACCCTCCTTGACTAACGCCGTATCAATTCTTCGTCACATCTTCGATATAAGAATAGACCATAAGAAACTTATTCACAGTTTTTCTTAGCACTCGTTTGATCTTCCTCAGTATTAATTGTCGCCTATTGTTAGCACTCGACTATGGAATGACTACATAGAACCAATGGATGTAGAGCAGGTTGCTCAGCCCAAAGCGGCACGCTTCTGTGGGATACGGATATCGCTGCAATCATCGCGGCCATGAAAAGCAGATCAACCAGGACCTTCAGCAGTACTCACACTTCCACACCCTATGCCCTCGTTTGTGAGGAAGGGATATGCTTCGCAATACGAGTTTAATGATTCCGTTTTGAAAAATCTCGACAAAATCAACAAGTCCAGCATGGGGAAAGAGGATGCAGAGCTACTCCAGTCCGCCACTGATTTGATCAAGGGTGAGAAACCCGACTCCCAAGATTGCGGTTGAACACCCGAGAGCTTTTTTATCCTCGACAGCAAGAAAGAAGCAGGAGCGGTGAAGGATTCAGATTTTTCGGAATTCTGGTGAAAATAAGTAAAGAAGAGAACAGCGAGAGAAAAAGCAGCTCTGTCCGAATGTCTCCCCAGCCTTCGAGGGTGGGAACGGGTTGGCGCCTGATCCCCGATCTATCAGCTGAACTTCAAGGTTTAATCCCTACCACCCGGTGGATCGACAAAGACCTAGGAGTAGCTTCTCGCCTCGCGTCTCTTACCAAAAATATTGCAAGGAGAAGCCTGAGAGAGCTAGAAGCCCTTGCTTCTTGTGTGGGCATGAGGGACACTGGAGAGATGAGTGCCCCAGGAGGAAATAGTGAGTTTTATGCTGATTCTGTTCATGATCACGTTTCTACGTGGGCGGCTCTTGAGCGGGTGCATTGGTTCTCGACACCATAATGAATGGCTACACTACATCATTTGATGAGGCCCCTGAGCCCTAACCCAGAGGTGGCAATCGAGTCCATTGCAGATCTG
Source organism: Ostertagia ostertagi (assembly GCA_036418205.1). NCBI lineage: Eukaryota > Metazoa > Nematoda > Chromadorea > Rhabditida > Trichostrongylidae > Ostertagia > Ostertagia ostertagi. Next base: position 9,887 of record MU888504.1, read on the forward strand.
CTAGCTAATGGAGCGATAAAGCAAGTATCAGGATCACACATTCCAAGCCTATTTGTACATCCACTCAGCGTAGCAAATGGTAAGAAATTGAGGCTTGTCTTGGATCCTTTCCTCGGCTTAACAGAATTGTGACGAAGGAGCATGCTAAATGCTTTGATGATATGAGTAAGATTCAACATCTTCTACCTACAAGGGTTGTATGGCAACTTTCGATCTCAAAAGTGTTTATCACCTTGTTCGCATTTCCGAGCAGAACCAAAAGTATTTAGACTTTAACTGGAATGAAATTCTCCACAATTACGATCCTTCCTTTCGATCTCTCATCTGGTCCTCCATATTTACCAAAATATTAAGGCCTTTGATAAGGAAGTGGAGATCAGAAGGCAAAGGAGTAGCTATTTATCTGGATGACGGGCTCATTTGGGCTTCTTGCAGGAACGAATGCAACGAATTGTCTCAAAGTGTCAGAAAAGATCTCAAGGACTTCGGATGGTTCGAAGCAAAAGAAAAATCCAACTGGGATCCGCATTCAAAAGTTAAATGGTTAGGTTTTGAAATAAACTTGAACAGTTTCGAGATCTCGATCTCACTGAAAGGATAGAGAGAGCTTCCTCTATACTTCAGCGCATGTTACGTGAAAAAGCTCCATCTTTGCTCACAAGAATGAGATGGGAAGGATCCTTGGCTTCCATGAATTTAGTGATTTCAGATAAGGACAAGAGGCGAACCAGAGCCATGACGACGGCCATAGCAGAGGCCCAATCTAGTGAGTTTTCGTTGAGTTATAGATGGTCATTGTCAGCACTAGAAAAACGAGACATAGTTTTCTGGGTGGATCGATTGAAATCAGTGAATGTCAGCGTCATTGTTTCCACGAAATGATATACCTACACTTCATTTCATCATCGAGGTAGATGCTTCGGCACACTCACCGTAAGTGGGAGCAGTGTTGATAGCAGACTAGCAGAGAACTATGGGCCATTCATTTTTACTTTATTTTCATTTTTACTTTCGGGCCCACTTCATCAGGAAATATTTTCATGAGATCGGACAATCAAGCAGCGTGTCGAATTCACAAGGTGGGTAGCATCTTACCGAGTCTGCAGCAACAGGCTGAAGACATCTGGAATTTAGAAAACTCGCTGATGTTTGATCATGTTATGATACAATGGATCCTAGGGAGCAAAATACCCTAGCAGATAGAGAAAGTAGGGAAATTGATTTTGACAGTTGGGGAATAAGAACAAAACGGCACATAAAGTGCAAAAATAAGTTACTTTTCTGCGAAGTGGATATGTTCGCGAATGATTTGAATGGTAAATGTGGGAGGTACTTTTCCAGAAGCTGGTGTCGTTTTATCTACGGAATCGTCGCATTTCAGTCAACACGACGTGTTTCGAGGATATCTGTTTTGGTGAGTTCGCACCTCTCGTTTAATTGCAAAGACGTTGTCATGAGCAAAGCATTCTCACCCGTTGGCATATTGCAGGGTGCGCCGAAATTACTTGCTCAAGTTTCCGCCCTTGTAACAACTGTAAAACAGTACATTGAGGGTTTGTTTTCTAGTGGAAGTTTACGAATGAAATGCCATTGCCGTATCCGGCTTCACGACTCAAAGTGTCTATTTCGGACCGAGCTTAAGCATTTAAGTTGCGAGGAGAGTCATCACCGTCCCATAGGTGCTCAAAAAATTTCTTCTCAACGGTGAGCAGGTTCCCTCGTCTGGGCTGCGGCTGGGTGCTGTTGTTAGGAGCAGGCCTTGCTCTCTAGAAAGCTCACGACAAAATATTCCACTCTGTTGAAGTAAGTACTTTTGATTGACCGAATTGAGCGGTGGTGAGACCGGGCTGGTGTTCTTGCATGCTGCAATGTCACCTTCGTTCTACCATCTACTCTGCACCCTGCAGAAACATGAGCGGTCCAGGTTCATTGTGGAACCTGTTCAGGAAGAAGTGATGTGTTAGTCAGCACACCTTCCAGGTTACCATCTGCTTTGGTTCGAGTATCCTCTTTGATAAAACAAGTGGGGACACGACTTCATGGCTAATCGCAAACCAAACCATGATTTTGTTGCTTTTCCGTAACATTCACGAATTCTCCATCTATCGTCAGCTTCCACCGTCCTAGGCAAAGTGCTCCATCATTTTGACGATCGGAGGTTGAGTTCACTTGAACGGCATTTCACCAAGAAAGACCATCTCTCGGTGGCGCGCCGACGTAATCTTCGGAAAATGTTCTTGAAGTTCTCGCACGGTATTATCTTTATGGATGATGCATGGAGCGCGGCATTTTGGCAGCTTTATTACAATGAAAGCGGTACCTTCTCTCGGCAGTATGACAGCTTGAGGGATAGCTTTTATCTAGCTTTTTGACTATGTTTGTTAGCGACCTCGTCGGGTTGGAGGGCACCATATCTCGCACCACTCTAATTTTTAATTTTTCATTTTTCGTGGAGGTTGTAGCTGGGGGTGTTCACCATTCTCAGCGTTATTCCATATTTTCGGAGTCCTTTCATTTAATGAAAAACTCACAGTTAGGTCACGTACTAGCAGCAGGAGGGTTTACATGCGCTATCAAACCTCTTCGGTATTTGCGACCAAGTCCAAAACGAACCAGGCGCGGCGATGTGGTACAGCGTCGTTCAATATGAATGGCGGATCAGAGGAGCGCGTTGTTCTCAATAAGCACATATTATGCGCAGTGAGCATTAATAGTAGTTACCTGTTTGCTTCTCAGTCTACCAAGCTACCTTTGAGCTCATCAACCGTCTCAAAAAGATCGCAACAATTGTTCTCCAGCGCGGGTATTAGTCACAAAAACTACACCACGCATAGCTTTCGAGGAGGCGCAGCATCTACGGCCTTGAAGCAGGGATTTGATAGTTCTCAGGTTATGCAGATGGGAAGGTGGGTCCTTTAAAGCATTTTAGGCTTACGTTTGTCCTACCGCTGTTGATCTAGATGTCGAATGCTGTGCCATGCATTGGGCAATCATTTGTGTATTTGACATGTATCTACCTTGCACATATTTCTAAAGAGACATCTCAGGTTTCTCGATGAACAGTGTATGCGCAAATATTGCATTATTAACGCCAACTTTCATCATATCAATGGAACGCTGCCACATATACTCACTGACAATAAACCTTCACTACTTTACAAATCCTAGTATCGAAAGCTATTTATGTCGTAGTAACGATGAACGGAGATATAGTGTACATTGTAAATACTGTGAATTAAGTTACCAATAAGAAGCTCAATTGAATGCATAATTTCTTCATATGTTGCATAGGAATAACGCTAACATAGTTAGACTGAACCAACAAGTCTTCTCACAACTCATTAGGGAAGAAGGCAAGCGTAAGGCTGTTGTCAGCCTAGCACCGGCCTTACGCCTGCCTTCTTCCCTAACAAATCCGACACTAGAGGACGGTTGGATTCGCATAATCTGACATCGGCCTAAAGGTGGCGATACGAGCGAGAAACGGGTGTCACATTGTATACCATCATGCCTATTATGAATATTAGAGAGATTACGAAGTCCGATGAGTGACCCGCAGCGTAACCAGAGTCAACCCTGCGTTGCGCAGTTCGCAACGGCACGTTGAGAGATCCTCAACGCACGCTGTATGGGCGGAGACGCAGACGGCTCGAGCATGCGAGTGTGAATGTTCGCGCGAGAGAACGTGTCTAATCGGGCGAAACTGCGCAACGTGGCCGTTGAGAACTGCGCAACGCAGGGTTGACTCTGGTTAACCCGTGACTGGTGGGCGTGCGCATGCTACGTGTCATCAGTTTGAATGCGACGTGCCCTTTTCGTTTTTCCGTGTGCACTCCAGGGCGACAAAGTGGACGTTATAGTATCCGTAAGGAGCGTCTGTGCTATGTACAGATAGAGCATGGGGGTACATAGTTGAACATGCCGGCAGGGGCTTGGCGGCGCTTGGGTCCTTTGCCGCGCGCCGAATAGTGGCGCCGCAGTGGTTTCGAAGAGCGCGGCGAGCGCTACGTGCTATTTTGGATAGCTGCCCAAGGGGGCTTGTGGTGTGTGAGGCATTGTGAACCGCCGTGCAAAGGCATTACTCCTGCTCCCGTTGACATCGGAACCGCGCGGTACACAGAGTAGTTTTAGCGCGCCGCCTCTTAGTAATGAAGTGGATTAGCAGTAACGCGCACTCCAGCCGTACTAACCGGCTTGTATTATAAAGGGGGTATCTTCCGGTCAAGCGCTCGCGTCGCGCGTCGAGACCGGCAGGACCAAGGTCAGTAACGACGAAGTTGCAGCGCGCAGTGATTTCGCATCAACTAAATAGAATACCTCGATTCCGAGAAGACGGAAAGAGCGTTGAGTGGAGACCACACATCACAAGCGAAGACGGCCATGAAATGAAAAGGTAGACGCTTTTTTCTTGGCCGTCGTCACTTGTGGTATGTGGATAGCTTCAGGACATTTGTTTGGTGCACGCCAAACGTGGAGCGCAAGCCTGTCAAAGCACAATAGAATGAGTGCTTAGCATTTTATGAGATTTCTGGTCGCACCACTGTACCTATGAAACGGACAATGGATTTACGACGAAATCACGCAATCATGTGACGCGGGTGGACATTTCAAGGTAATATCGCATGAGCTGACTGGGTTTCTGAAAAAAAAAGAATTTATCAGCACACGTATTGCCTTTTTTAATCAGCCGCCCTAAGTATTATGCGTTGCGAGAACTAATGAAGAGGTGCAACACGCAACGAAGAACTATGAAGAAGTGGCAACACCAAGTGACTTTGAAGATGATGCTATAAAGCCTCGCTACGCAACTCAGCCTCTCAAAACAGTAATCTCAATACTAAAGTGAGCACTGAATACACATAGTGACATAAAACTTAAATCCATCGTTTGGAGGATTCTTCATGTTGCGACGCTTCGCATTTCTCGCTCCTAATGCACTCGCCATTATGTCGAACGTATCCCTCCACACATTGGCATGCTGGTGGATGACACTCACCATCGCATTTTTTCTGAATGGAATTAATCTCTCATTGTACACATTGTTCTTTATTTCGCCTTTTCAGAACACCTTTCGTGGACAGGAATTTTATTGCACAAGTCAGCTCGTTATCCTTCGTCAGTGCATTGCACAGCACCGATCTGATCGTTATAGGAGAGGTTCAGTGTCGCCACTATAGCGTTGTGGAAAGGTAAAGGTACGAGGGGTTGAATCGCTATGCCTTTGTTGGAAATATAGGCAAAAAGTGCGACAAGGCACCCGAGTGAGGGGAAGTAAACAGCTGCATAGAAAACACTAAGATTTCTCACAAGCAATATGAGACTCATTTACTATTGCTATTAGAAATTGTGGCTCCTATATGCAGCTCAGCATTTCGAAAAGCGTGCTTACCTCTAGTCGCAGCGGCGGAGAAAGGAATCGCGGCAGCTGCCATAGAACCAGGTTGTTGTAAGATGTGACAGTGGGGTGGAGTGAATGTGGTCAGAGGACCTAATACTTGATATGTCGCATAGCATTTTCATAGATCGTATTTTGCTTTAGCCAATTAAGAAATCACATTTCTTCAGATTTTTTACCAGACGAACTTGTTTATGAGGATGGTCTCAACGAATCTCTTGTGCACGGGTGAAATGCCTCAGCTATTAAAGAGGAATTTAAATGCGTGAGCATTTGTGTTAATTCACACTGGTCAGTGCACTCACACCTGGGATTTCGTAGACAAAACTCTCAATAATGGTTCGGAATCACTTGCAGTACAAGTCGCTCACATGAGAATCTACACTCACCGTTAATGGTTCACAAGTCCTTTCGCAAGTAGCACAGATTTTGAACTCTTCGTGTGGAGCACAGCCTGAAACAGAATTCATTGCAACATTTCAAGTACGTACAGTATAGCGTGGTTAAGCAGCTTCAAAAGAGGGCTCAAGAACGGCATTTCCAGTGAAACAAACAGATCCAAAATCTTCCGGATCCGGCTTATCCTAAGACTTGATGCTTGAGAAACCTGAGTCATCTCACGAGCACTGCTGAGATCACCCAAATCGCACCAGCCAGTCAGACGTACCGCACAGGGAATCCGTCGCGCGGCAAATAGGCAGAGACGCAGACGTGTCAGCGGACGAGTTGGGCGCTACTGTGCGATATGGGAGGTACTATAACACATTCCATTTGGCTTGCAGCCAAATCGCTACAGTACGCGTCCTCCTGTGCCCAGTTCCGACCACCAGCTGTCAATTGGAAGCAACAGGAACGCGAACAGTTGCCATAAGTAACATGACTGAACTGGTGTAGGGTCAGGCATTTTCGTGGTAGATTGGAAGCCCGTAGCAGCCTAGCAAAGTCCCTCTAGTTCCTTTTTACGCCTCGTCCATTACCCGCCCACCCATTGGCTACCTCACCTAATGGACCCTGTCCGTCGGACTCTAGCTGTTTTAAATGAGATGAAGAGCACATCTTTCACTTTAGTGGCGTCAGCGTCAACGTCATTCGCCGACAGCGTACTTCAACGGAGAACAAAAGCCCTGCTCTGCGTTTTTGGGCCATGTGCTTCTATTATCTTCACTGTTCCTTCAGCAGCACTTTTTTCATGTCCACTGAAAGACCAGTTTATCTTACTACCTTCCTTCAAATAAGGACCGATCATGCAAGCTGTGGCACAGGTCAAGCAGGGACTTGAATGCTAGGAATTCATGACATTGTTGCAGCACATTACATAACTCAGAAAAATTGATAGAGTCGACAAGATTGCCCTGCACAAAGGCCTGTTGAGGTTCAGCAACGAAAGTACCGTCAGCAAACTCAAACAGGTCCCATGATAGACAGTCTCATTAGTGTTCGTGTAGCTAATTAACTCTTGAATCCAAATTCAAAGAGGCTGGATAGCGTTGCGTTCAGGTTCTACTACATATGCAGAGAACTAGGCCTGAGACATTGCCATGAGTTCCTGCTTCAGACTCAGAATTTAGAACATTTATTAAAAAATGTGAACTGACTTGTATCAAAGCATCCAAATGTGTTGTTGTACTCAACGCACTGACCACCAGCACAGAAAACTGCCGCACATGGTCCTAAACAGTCAATAGTAATCCCGTATAAGAGGTTTTCATTCCACCTACAATGACTGAACTACAATTTTAGAACAAAAATTCCTATCGAATATAATTAAGCGTAGGAAGATTTTTCTATCGAAACCATGCGCTGCCGAAATTTCTTGTCGTGGCTGCAGCTTTCATTTTCCCGTGCTATCACCTTCTGAAATATTCGTGAACCATCGCTTCGCACCCTGGAGAATAACAGTGTCAAGAAAATTTCTCCCCAGCCCATGGTGGAGAGTTCGGTTATGAGAACTTTATTCGATAGGTATGACAGGAAGACTCGTACTTAATGAAGATGAAGACTGGAAACCCCCTGAACAACCACTATCTACATACGTTGAAGCAGTCACTTATGTAGGCATCTATAGGGAGTCACTGAGATGTTTCGAAAATGAGTTCACCTGGGAGTGGGACACATTTTGGAGTATTGTCGAATAGCTCACAATATTTGACCTCTAGGACATTCTATTCCAGCACAAGGTATATTTAGCCACTGATCTCGGCACTAAAATAAAGCATTATCATTGTCTATTATTTAGATATCACCAAGCATAGTCCAATATTCACCTTCGTTCATTACACATTCGGGTTTCCCTTTTGAAACATCACAATGAGTCCCTGGTAGGCAGATAAGATCACAAAGACGTGATTGCCGTGGGACCAGTGGTTTGTGCTCTAAATTTAAGCCATTTAGATAAATGGAGGGCTCAGATTTCTCGAACATATTTGAAATGACTTTCCTCTTCCTACAACACTTTGTTAGGAGCCGGCAGCCTTATAGCCCAGTCACTCAGCCCTCCGTGTCCTGCACACTGCCCCTCAGTGAAAGCCCAGAAAACAGTCGAATCCTAAATTGCCAGCGCACGTAGGCTGCTGTGATAATCCGAAATTGGAAAACTGCAAATTAATGAGACATCGGGGTGGCAAGCCACAATATCGTGTCCTCGTGTTTCTGCAGCCACACTTGATTAAATTTCCAAATTTTGCAAGTGCATTGAGTGTTTTTGAGGCGCTATTACAAGATATGGACGTATCCTCAAAGCCTGGTAGGGGCAGGAAGTTAGGTGAAAGTGAAAAATGCTCACGTACTTTGGCGTCTCTTCTGTCCCGCCTCGCCTAAGGCTTAGTCCCCATTTCAATGAAAACGTGATGTTTTGCACGGTTTATGTCCCCTCGTCTTGCAATAGTGCAGTGGTTGTCGCATGCAAAAATTTGTGGACAGTATTCGCGTTTCTGATGCCTTCTCTTATCCCCTCCTATCCTTTATCATATTCTGAATGAGTAGTACATTTAAGGCATGCCCCAGGATCAAATTGGTGTGGTTCTTGCACACGAATGCGAATGTATTGGTGCGAAATGGGCCGGCAGTGAAGAAAAGGAAAAGAATCCGTCGAAAACGCTCAGGTTAAGGCTCACTCACCTTCCTAATCGGCTGTGCTAAGGCAATGAGAGACTAAGCGCGGAGAGGAGAGTATGAGGCGAGAGAGCGCAACAGATGAGAGGGCGCCAGACAACAGCGCTGAAAGGAAATTGCAGCTGCTGCAGCTAACTTTGCAAGGCCCTAGCGCTCTTCTCGGGTAAGCTTCACGCACAGAAGTGACACAACGGTGATTTTCCTCTAGGGACCTATCCTACAGACATTCATAAATATTTAGACTAAGCCGTGCACTGTAGCACTTCAGAGGTTCAATTCCGCGTGGAAACACGTAGAAGAGTCTTGGCGAGCAACCTCATTGCACAATAAGCTTCACGCACAGAAATGACACAACGGTGATTTTCCTCTAGGGACCTTTCCTACAGACAAGAACGGAATGGTTCACACGGCTCCTGACTGGGTTGTGCCTTTAATCTGTCTGTGTGGGATGCTGCACGCTGATAAGTGATAACTGGGTGAACTATTACGCTAACTTCGTTGGTTATTAATTATTTCAATTTTCGAAAAAAAAATAGAAGGCGGCTCGCCGGTTGTGGGAGCGGAGAGGGGGGGGGGGAAGTGGCTATAATAAAAAACAGAATCGGCTAAATTAAGACCTACAGTCGATTGATGTGAGGCCGGAAGTGGGACGTGTCCCCGGACACACTTGTGGACGTATGCATTTGCCATTGTTACGGACGAATCCAGGTCGGCATTCACATGCAGGTGGCCCGCACATGTGGTCAACCGTTTGGCACTCCTGAAGAAGAGTTTAACACGTTGACGACACGCCCTTGTGCGCGAACCTACCCACCTTATTTTACAAATTTGCATTAACAGTTACTACATTACCAATAATTTCATTAGTGGTAACGAGAGAACTATTTTTCGTATCCAACAGTAGGAAGGGCCAGTCTTGAAGCA
>MU888505.1:0-12957 GCA_036418205.1 Ostertagia ostertagi
AAGACTGATGGTGGTGGTGGGGGAGGGGGTCGCATTTTTTTGAAAAAGTGAGAACGTGACGGTTGACCCTGCTTGGATCGTACGCTGTCCAGGCCATCTGAACTTTTATCCCTCTGGAGGCGGACAAATGTAACCAAATTTGTCTACAAGGATAGAATAGAGGATTTGTACATCAGGTGTCTTCCGCAAGTTACTGCGCAGTTCATATTGCATTCGAATTCCAACACGATTCTGGATGGAGTTAGCATGCAGGGCGCATCCCAAAAAAAATCGTGTATATGTGGAGAGAAGTTGCTACCGTTCCACATGCTATTGAGAAGATTCAAAAAAGACAACGGCTATAGTATGACGTATAACGCTATCTCAATATGTCTGGGTATACGCCATGCACTTCGACTTTAATCAATATTTCAATAACTTGCAAAGTCATTCACTGATCAAAGAACAGTGAGATTCACCTAAAGATCTTGGCGCGAACCGTCAGATAAATTACTATTGAGGAGTTGATAACCCAATGAATAGAGATAGCGAATGAGCCAGAAACAGGGCTTTTCCATTTCCTTCCTGTAGGCGTGCCCACTAGCAAGCAATTCACCCAGTGATTCCCGTGCAATGGCTTGTATACGTGCAAAGAAATTCAGAATGCGATGAGTGAGCTCTTTCATGCTTTTCACGAGAGATGGACAAATGGATGAATAATTTAGTACCTTCTTACACAGCAAAAACAAGAGAAGGTAAACGTCTCGATTGTTGACTCTCACCGATGATGGGAACAGGTACATGTGGATGTGAACGGAAGGCTAATGAGAAAGCGGCTAGTCATGACATACTCCCAGACGTCAATTTTCGCCATCGCTGGAACGACATCGACAACGACCAATCAATCAGGAGTGTCGATGCTTTATCCAAAAAGAAATGTATTGTTCCTGACTACAATTCAGTGCAGAAGAGCATGGCTGCCAATTTGTCAAGGACCAGAGAACGCACGGCAACGGTCAAATCATTGCCTCTTCGAGATTGTGCCACGCATCCCAACCCATACGGGAAATGAAAGTACCTGGCTATGAACTTGTGATTAGTTATAATCGGCCATAGCCAAATTTTCAGGTTTCCATGACTATCCGATCCGAACTGTCGGATTCAAAATGACTGAATGGTCAGCGGACCGCTGTCTTGGAAGGATCTCCTAAACCATGCTGTTGCTAAACAAGTCCTGGAACATTTTATACCTAGCCTGTCAAAAATGATTGCGAGGGTCGCCAAGAGTATTCCGAAAAAGGAGACATTAATTCTCTTTGCTCGTTTACTCATTTCGCCGCTTCAATCGCTCGAGTGGACATATTAATGTTGCAATTACAACGAGGAGACGAGAAACCGCGATCAAAGCCCGGAAAAAGTCGCTCGGCAACGGCTAGCGTGCCTCCGAGACACGCCATGCACTCAACTTTCATAGCGCATCACTTTCTGTCAGTGTTTTCAAGACTGAACTGAGACATGATCCTGAATGTTTTCAAGACTGAAATGATACATGGTTCTCACACCTGGTGAATCAGCGCATTTATTCCTCCGTGAGAAAAAAAGCATGGATTGGCAACGTAGATGACAGTTCTACGTAGGAGAAAAAACTCTCTATAAAGAAAGAAATATTCAAGCGGAAGGATTAGAATGTTCATTAGAAATATTTTTAAGCTACCAAGCACCTAACCTTGGCGCTTTTGTTCTTCTACAAAAATGAGCGAATGCGAAGGATGAAGGGCTATTCTGATGTAGCAATAGGTGATATTTACTATGGAGTTGTTTTCTTTTAGCAATTGTCAGGCGATACACTATCCATATTCACATCGCCCCGAAGTTAGCACCGTAAAACGCACGATGCCTACATTTAAGCCAATCTATATAGCATACATTATACGCAGTCTACCAACTGATATACACGAAGAGATTTGAAAGAGCACTCGGACGAGGAGAGCTCTGGCGTGTTGACCGCGAACTTTCAGTTTTCTGAGGCGTTTCTGCACTAATACATTCATCGTGTGCTGCTATGGTGATGACGAGAAAAACAAAAATTACCTATCATGAAACGATATTATAAACCATGCTAATGATGGACACTTCGCAGGCGGATCTGTCGCCACATACCATAGGATGCGGCAGAATACCGCAGTTTTAGAGCAGAGGGAAACAGAAACGGGGGGGGGGCAGAGCTAAGGGAGGGAAAAGTGATGGAGAAGCAAATTTTCTCTTAACTTTCAACTAAAGCAATAAGATAAGCCAACGACATCTTACTAGACATTTTGCGGAACTTAGCCTCTGAAAATGACGATGACTCATTTCAGGAGATGACGAATCTCCACATTTTCTACACGAAAAACAGCAGAAGATTTTTTTCAAGGGGGGCACAATGCGACTTTTAAGATCAGGGAGTTCTGACTTTTTCGTTATGCACTAAAAGATACACCCACCTCGTTCGTGCAAACAGAAGGATAAGATTTCGACAATTTAGTAATTTTCTTCTAGAAGCGTTGCTGATTTATTGCCGTTGAGAATGTCTGAGATTCATACAGGAGAATCAGTGTGTATGTATGAAATTCAGGACAACTGATTCTTACTTTTACATGAGGGGCATTCACGGCCGCATAGAGTGGTCTGGGTTCATATAGCTTTTCAGGTACCAATCCTAAACCTATTCGTTGGGACAGGTAGCAGCTGCACGCATCTTAATAATAGATTGCCTAGGAACAATCGAAGTGCTCGGCAGCCCAGAAAGTGGAGCATGCTGTCCAGATATTCAGTTTGCACCAATATGAAAGCTCAGCGGCATTCATCACATTCAAAACAAGGAAGAAAATAGTGGATGCAGGGAATGTTGAAAGCTGCGGCATCGTCGGTCCTGTAAAAGATGATCAGTCCTACAAGTCAGATATCGCAATGTTGATGAAAGCAAGGTGTTCTGCCCCTCCTTACTGAATCGCAGAACCGAAGAAGAAGATCAGAATCTTACAGATGGACAAGTAGTAGACTGCAAGAAGCTTGCTCATTCTGATGCAGAGATTTGCCGTTTGACGTGATCAAAGCAGTAAGCTGAAGTAAGCCTCTATATTTTGTCTGAGCGTTCACAAAAACGAAAACAATAAGCATGATAGGAAAGCTGAACTCTCAAATCGAACTGCCAAAATGTGGAAAAGCTCAAATCTTACAGCTCACCCGTGCGACTATTCGTTCCTAAATCGTCATTCTTACCCGCTTTACCTCGTTGGTACCAATTCACTGGGAATCTGAGAGGCAGCGAAGGCATTGGAGCTTGCATAACACTTTTCGGAGCGGCATGATCAATTCTTAGAAGGAGTCATAATGAATAAGCAGCAACCGTTTGTTCGCACTACCTGAAACGAGTGGGCCGCAAATTGCGATTTTGGAGGAGGAGGGGGGCGCATTTTGGGTGAATAAGGAATAATCACGCTTAAGATTTTGCGAATGGGGAGAGGGGAGCGTATTGGTTTCTTCCGGGTTATGCGGTATTTTTGTTGATAATTTTGGCAATTTTCGCGGTTGAGGTGAAAAATGGGCGGAATGGAAGATTATCGCTTTAGAGGGCGATGGTCGGGGGTGGGCAGGAAGGGCTTGTATTGAGAACCCTTCGAAGGCTGATGGTGGTTGTGTATTATCGCATAGAGACCTTCTAAGGAGGACGGGGGGTGGTAATCGCAAAAATTTTGGAAAGTGCGAACGCGACGGTTAACCCTAGTGTGAGTAGCGCGATGCTTCGACGCGTCGTCTAACGCTTGCACAAATTGCAAAGCGAAGTTCTCCTGTTTGGTCAAAAGAGGTGTTTACGATAAATTGGATGTGAAAAAACGGGGGGAGGGGTTGCTCACTTCAAACAGACGACGGGTTGGGTTCCCAAGAAGAGACTTGCATCGCAGCGAAGGGAGCGCCTTCCATCACGTGGCTACCCTTAACCCTGGGCTAGCGTCACCTGAGATGGCGCGACCGGCCTCCCAAATGCAGGGCTCAGGCTATTATTGTAATACTGTTATCGCCGTACTTTGCTCTTCCTTCTGGAAGTCCATTCCCTGTAGAGCGGCCGTATCTTTTCCTCTAGAGTTTTCTAGGTAGTGCCATATCAATGAGACGGTGACATCTGGTGGCATGATATTGGCTAACGGGATTGTGGCTTGTGGACTCGCTGTTCGCAAGGCGGGCATAAGTGGGGTTAGAGAAGGGACTCATTTTGCGAAATTTCAGCCGCTTTCTCTCGGATTTTTTCTTGACCAGCGAACACTGCACCAGCTTCATAGTCAGTTCTGAGGGACAACGATTTTTACGTAAACATCCGAACTTAAAAGACGCATTCTAAATACATTGGACTGTGTGGAACAATCTTTTCCATGAATAGAGTAGCGCGCATTCACGACACTAGTGCCACTTTCGCTGCACAAAACGCGTGGCAAACGCTCAAGCGGCTATAGTGCTTGCAACCACCGACATACTTCAAGGAATCCTGCGCGGAAAAATAAATTATTATATTCTAATTCGTAATTCTGTTTCACCCTAATTCACTGGCTTGAGACTCATCATCTACGATAAGAACGAAAAGAACAAAAAATTGCATTTGTTTTGGTAAAAATTCGAAAAAAAAGGGCTGCTACGCGTTCAATACCGCCGGACATCTGTCACAAATGCTGGCGACGGGAATGCTTCCACTTGGTTCTTGGAGTGCCTTCACTAGAAACTCTTTCTGGCCTTTTGACTTATTGCATTCACATCTCACACTTCTACTCCATCCTATTCTATCGATCGATTTGTCTCTACTCTCCAAAATCGCGCGCTTTAACCCGATTCTTTCATTGCGTCGCCTGATACGTAGCCGCCCCAAGGCGGACTTCTTTCCATGCCCCGCCTTTGGCTCCGCCCACTTACCTTCGATTGTCCATAGAGTGGTTTTTGTAAGTTTGTTTCTCTTCGGAAACCGAATCTTCATGCGTGAAACTTTGTGTGCTGTTTCCAGTGATCACAACTGACATATTCATGTTGGGAAAGAATGCAAGATTTTTCCGCGAAGGATTCCTTTAACGCTAACTTTTTGGGGATCCGCGTCTTGCCCTTGTGCCATGCTCTCTCGTCACTGATTCTGCTCTCTCGCATCGGCGCACAGCGTTTTTAGGCTGTTTTCTCTCACAGAAAGATGAGGCTCTCACTTTCAGTTTTTTTGGGTTTACCTTCATTGTCATCTACCCATCGATCCCCTTTGCACCTATACTACATTTTCGGAGGCAATGGCCACCCAATGACAATAGTCAGTAACCATGAAATGTGCATTAAAACGAATCCTTCGCGGAAAATTCTTGCATTCTTTCTCAACATGAATGTGTCAGTTGTGATCACTGGAAACAGCACACAAAGTTTCACGCATGAAGATTCGGTTTCCGAAGAGAAACAAACGTACAAAAACTACACTCTATGGACAATCGAAGGTAATTCGGGCGGAGCCAAAGGCGGGGCATGGAAAGAAGTCCGCCTTGGGCGGCTACGTATCAGGCGACGCAATGAAAGAATCGGGTTAAAGCGCGCGATTTTGGAGAGTAGAGACAAATCGATCGATAGAATAGGATGGAGTAGAAGTGTAAGATGTGAATGCAATAAAGCAGAAGGCCAGAAAGAGTTTCTAGTGAAGGCACTCCAAGAACCAAGTGGAAGCATCCCCGTCGCCAGCATTTGTGACAGTCCGGCGGTACTTTGAACGCGTAGCAGCCCTTTCGATTTTTCGAATTTTTTTACCAAAACAAATGCAATATTTCTGTTCTTTTCATTCTTATCGTGGATAATGAGTCTCAAGCCAGTGATTTATGGCTGAAATAGAATCATGATTTTTCCGTGAAGGATTCCTTTAAGTCGCAGCGCAGTTAACCAATCGTATATGTATCGAACATTATGCTTGTACAAAAGACCTCGTTCTCATTCAGAGCATAATCGCCTAAAATACTCCAATCCAAAACCGTTATGCCTCTTCAATGTGACCTTATCGTTCGACCGCTTCCACTACTTACTATGCTCTAACACGAGAGCAAATGGAGGTCCAATTCGCCCATTGTAATCCATCAAATTTGCTCAGATTAGGTGCTACTGCTTGCGTAAAACGATTGATGAGTAAAAATGCTCAAAATGAAAAAATGAGCGAGGAAAATGATGCAAAGAACCTGGGGGGGCAAGCTCTGTTCCGTTCTCATTCGCAAATAAATTTTCTCAACCATTTACATTCGGTTGTAATGTGTTATACGCATCTCATCTCCCACCTTATTCCAGAGATCAGTCGCTAAGCGTTGCAGATCGCGAAACTTTAGCCGATATTCATTAGTTACCACAGAGAATAATCCTATGCAAATGAGTTATGGCATCCCGAATGGACTCTTCAACAAAGATCGCTTCGCTCTCGTTTCTGTTCCTCAATTATCAAGGGAGGTCATGTAATGGTAAATAGGAAACGCTCTCAGGAGAATCCGAAATCACATCGTAGTATTGTCGCGACTTGAACTGCGCAACAAGGAAGTTAATATCTTCACCGCTGCGACCACCGCCATTCTTGTCAATCGCGGCATACGGGCGTCTGCGCTCTCTCGCGTTTTCCCTCTCTTCGCAGCACTGCGCCTCTTTGTCGTAGCATGGTCAATCTCACGGAAAAAATCAAAGTTTTCTATGATGTTTTTGCTTGTTCTCCCCACTAGCATTCCTCAAAGCAGTTCTTGTCTAATTTTGTAACAAATAACTCATCAATTCGATCCTGACCCATGTCTTCAAGCACTGACTCTACAGGAGGGAGAGGGGGGAGGCAAAAATGACATTTTGCCCATGTCGCACTTCGGCCCTTTTTCTTCGCAGAGATTGCCGTCGTTGACGGGAGTTCCTCAGCAAGTATTCCCTAAGTGTCCCTCTATAAGTAAACGCAGGCCCTCCTTCACTGCCCTCACCGTCTTCAGAATATGACGTCATCTGTCACCGTCGTCAGCTCAAGGAGGCTACCGTAACTGCTTCAGCCTGAAGCTCTTACGCAATTTCGTGAATCGATTCAATGTTGGATAGTTTTCTAGAGGCATTAGCTCCCACTATGCAAACCCCCTCGAAACTCGCTTTTCAGTAAAGGTCGTTATGGTACACGATCCTTCGAAGACCCCATTGAGCTCGACCAGTGCACCATGTTTCCGGGCAAATTTTTCTGATGCCGTCCACGTAGGTGGCCACTATGAAGATTTTCTTATAGAATGAAATGCGCTCTTCAATACTAAGTTGGAACCATTCGGTTTGAATTGAGCAAAGTGTGATTAAATCCATCTGAAAGTGGAGGCAAAATGTCTTTTTTTTGCCCCCCCCCTGTATATAGTCATCCGTATACCAATAAGTGTAAAAAAGCCCTGTCACATATCTTCGTACTATGAAAGGGCGAAAGTCATGTCTTCTACAGGAATTGGAAATTTCGAGTTCGAAAATGGCAGTTGAACTGCCAATTTTACCCATTCTGGAAAGGGCATGAAATATCGCAAAGGCTGCAATCGATAACGTGGTAGCGCATTGATAAAAATACCATGCAGATAGCAAACATGTGTTTTTGGGTTTCTTCGAGCCCAAACTGTTCAACATATCACAGCACTTTTGTTGAACATGAAAATGTCCGTAATTGTGAGACATGCCACAGTCTCTTTCATTAGAGAATAGATGAAATATGTGGAAGAATGTACAAGGATAAAAGGGTGTTTTTAGGGCTTAATCTCATTTGCAGAGCTGCAGCTGCGGCTTTATGAAGGGAAGCAAAATCTACCCGCGCAAAAAGTAATTTCTCCTATTTATTTATTTATTTATTTATTGCACGCTTAGGTGCGCTACATAAGTTCACATCTTAACATCAGTAAAACTAGGGAACACAGAACAATAACTAAGTGAACCAGCTAGGCAGCAATCGAGATAAAGAGGTGATTCTCCAGGACGAAATTCCGAAAAGCAGGGATGTTTACAGATGTAATTTGGAAGGTTACTGTAGGACCAATTTGAGTTGTACTCGAGCAGAAATGTGTTCAGTAAGTCAGTCAGTGTTTAGAAATCAACGGGCGGATAGCGCTAGGGATAACGCCACTCCTAAACGGGCACGAGGCATACGCATGGAATCAGAAACTGAATTTTCGGATGTTAGGTATTCCCTACCCCTAACAATTCAGCCTCTGACCCGCCACATATCAAGTCTAATCTTAGGATCAACTCTTTTGTGTGACTACAGTAATCGTAGGCATCTCGTATGTCCGTTATTTTGTAAGACATCACAGCCTCGCTTCATTAGAGAATATAGAAATGCGTGAAGTACAATGATAGAGAGGTCTTTTAAGGGCTTTAATCCTCGTTTGGCAGAGCTCAGCGCGCTGCTATGGAGAAAGCAGTACTGTCTGCGCGAAAAGTATTTTCCTATCATTAGCACTGCCACTGGCATTATATGGCTTGATGTGATTAATCCCCCACTCAGCGATGAATTGAGCTGAAGCTGAGGCGTAGTTTGGAATAAAAGGCTCAAAAATGACTTGAATATTTCATCAAAGGCCAATTGCGAAGAAGCCCTTCTTCAATTGGCGGTGGGGGGGGCAACATCAGAGATGAAAAAAAAAACAAAAAAAAAGAAAAAAATCAAAAAATATAGACAAGTTGATATTTGCTTCGAGTCAATTTTCACGAGTCCAGAAGTTATAGTGATCAATGCGAACGTTGAAGGGATACTCAGCATTAGCTATGAAAATAAAGGAATGAAATCATACACAGTAATACCCCACTTCTTCACCTCTTGAAGTGGGGGATGTGGAAATACAGCGCGAAAAAGTTGGTGTTTGGCCTCCTCTCTTGGCCTGGTCTCTATCACTGTAATGACTTCTGTGGTTTCTTATCTTATCGTAATTCATTCCAAGCCTTCATTGTCACGCGATGGTTGCCGCCGATAGGAGTGACCTTTTACGACAGGCGGAACTGCGCGAGCCAAATGACTCCTACGGGTGTCGGAGAGCCGTGTCATCTTGTGGCTAAAGAGCAGAAAAGCAATGGTACTGATCACAGCACTCCACCAAAGCGAACACCGCTTGCCATTAGATTAAACCGTCCATTCAGCCTAACCCAGAGAGGGGACTCGTATTTTGTAAACTTGGGCGGAGAGGTGGCCTCAGATCAACAGATCGTCAAAAATGAGCCCGCCCCCAAAAACACAAATTATGATCGAATTTCAGAAATACATAGGAAGGACAATTTCTGAGAACTAGGGAAAGTTCTTGTATAATTCAGAGGAATTCAGTGAATTACGTGAAAAACTCCCAGTTCGATCGACTTTTGGGACTTTCGAGATTTTTAGGTTGGATTCAAAGGAGACCTATACGATCGACACCTTCTCAATCGTCGGCGGGTGGGGAATCTCATCGAAATTGGCCAATACATTCTTAAGCTCCGCTTTCAACCTCGCGTCCCCGTGGGTAAGCCCAGACCAACTCTGCTCCTAACGTTCTACATAACCACTCGTCAAGCGAAACCGACCCTGACTCAGCGGAGCTTCAATCGAACCAGAACAGTAAGTGATCCGTTTCCGTCTCATCTTTTAGTGGAATGTTCAAACAGCCCTTATAAAGGATAAAAAGGATAAAGCATTTGCCGTTGATCAATCCCTTTTTGGGATGCGGCACGCATTCTACTTCCATTTGTACATTCGTAGTGGCGTTTGAATGCGATGTGGCCTATACAATGACTTGCGGGGCCAGCCGATGTACAAGTCAGTGTTTTTATCCTCCCAGACAAGTCTGGTACCAATTAACCCGCGCCCCGTGGGGATGAAAAGCTTGCCTTGTTGGCCGGACGACTCCCAACTCGGATTGATCCCGCGACCCACTCGCAGTGTGAGCGCCATTTGTCACACACCACTTCCGCCCTTGGTTGAGTATAATTATCCGCCGTTTCTTTCAGGCTCATGGTTCTTTGATTTTTGCTAATATTTCGAAGATTATGACACTCGGTTGTACACAAGGGTTGTGCGCTTACTCTCTAAGCGCACAACCTCTTGTACATTTTGATTCACAAAACTTGTGTACTTGCTTCACTCTGGAGCTTACACACACAAAAAGATCCGCGCTGCTCCATGGAAGTTAGCTGAAATCGAATGCGTCCCATCTGTCGTCGGAGAATCCATGAAGCCTGATGAATCACGTTGCAGAGAGGACGTAGCGAGAGCGGATTGTAGGTCACCCATTTATGCGTTGTTTTTTTGTTCGTTAAAAAACCTATGATTGGAATAAAACTGCGGATAATTTTGCTTATACCTACTATAATGAATCCCAGAACTGCAGGAGCCTACGTAATGGTACAAGCGTGGCTGCAACTCACTGACAGAGTGATAATTTGGAAGAAAACAAAAAAAAACCACATGAAACGGCCATTTTCTTCTTGTTGGATGCGTACCACTTTTGATAAGTACAATCGAATTTTTCTGCATTTAGCTTTTTTTTGGTGGCAGATCTTTCTTAATGGTCCGGTGATCCGGAGGTAGCGCCACCATGTATTATAGTTAGCAGTAAGTTGGTAAAAAAAACCAGGGATGTTTGCTTTCGTGCTGGTAGACATTGCATTTGAGAAGGTAATAGACGTATGCAGGGTATTCTCGCCAATGCATCACCATGGAGCGAGAAACCCAAGTTTTTCATGAATGCGATTTATTGATTTCCATCATGAACAAGCAGGGACGAATTTGGCAAACACGGAAAAAGCACGAGAGAAACAGCGCCGGTTAGACAGTTCTTTTGGGTAGTGTTAAAAAATCGGCGCTATCGCAATGTACGGGGCATCCTCAAGGATTAGTCCTAGAAGGGCCAGGAGCTCAGTGCACGCACCTTGGAATCTCTACTCTCCCGCGACTTATGGTGAGTCCTGTTTTCAACGAACAGGTCAGCAAAGAGGACATGCTTTATGCGATTTTAACCCATTCGCGACAATGGCAGCCACCGGTGGCTGACGCGAAGATGCTCACTTGGGACCATTTCATCCACCGGTTGCCCTCATGGAAAAAGTTTCAGCACCAATTGTTGATTTTTGCCACTTCACCTCACTTCAAGAAAGGGTCGCGAGGGACAATGATGGCCACCGGTAGCTGCCACTTTGCGATCGTCTCAAACAAAGCTCGTCCGAACGGGCAGATTGAAAATCCTGCGCGGTCGCGAATGGGTTAAAGCACTGCCATCACGATGCCCCCGTATCCTGCAATAGCGCCAAAAAAGTAGTACACAAGGGGAGGCATTGAAATGACCATAGAGAAATTGGTAAAGCTATAAATAGCTGATCTTTGCGCTCTAGGTCTACCACATTTGCCATCTGGTGCTCGCCATTATTTCGTGAAAAATTATAGCGACCAATTCGAAGCAAAACCTCCTTGATTAAACACAAGGAATGATTTAGGGCTTGAAGCTTTTCTATGAAAATATTGAGAGGGACTGAAGAGAATAGTGGGGATAATAATGAGGTGATAGACGCATAGCAACATGATTCCGACTTCATACAGTGCGCGTCAATTTTATATGCCACCCCCTGATTTTTTCAGTTTTCTGACTTATTTGGAAATTTCGTAAATCGGCATAGCAACCATCGTTTTCGGCGTGTCGGAAAACTAAGGAATGGTGTTGTTTGATTTTGGTTAACGCGTTGGATTTGAATTGCTCTGTTCTTTTGAAGAAAATGGGCCGCGTCAATTGCCATCCTAAAATTTCTTCAGAATTTCTCATGTCTCTAACGCTATTCAGCTACGGTGTGCATGTAGTACAAATGAGGAAATCCTCGACTTATGCAATGCACACAAATGGTGGAGCATTTATAACTAATTAGTTCGGAATATTAGCCCTAATACTGGACGGTAGCAGCATGAAAACGCTTTATCAGAGAAAGTGCTGTGTGCTCACTCTTGCGATCGCTCCTGCTGCTTATTGTAGAACTCATCGAGGAGTGTATCCAGGCAAAACTGGGAAATTGAAGTGCTCAAGGAGCCCTTAAATTCACATTTTCCCGCTTTGAATCCGTGGTCAACTTATTTGTGGTCTTGGCTTCCTGCGAAGCTCGAAGCATTCAGGCTCACAAAGTCTCTTTTCTGAGAGAACATGACTCGCACGTAATTCTTTGAGCCCATCACTGAACCGAACGAGTTTTCTTATCAAGACGATGCAATGATGGCCCATGCCACCACTTCGGTGTCCCGTTCAAGTTACAACTGGCCCATGTCATCATTTTCGCTCGCTCGGTACGAAAATTTTTCCAGAGAGAATCCGACAAAGTTCGGCGATGGGTACTACGCGGATTGTGAGTGCAACTCATATTCTCTCTGAACAGAGACTTTGTGAGCGTGAACGCTTCGAGCTTCGCAGGGAGCCGAGACCACAAATAAAGTTGACCACGGATTCGAAGCGGGAAAATGAGAATTTAAGAGCTCCTTGAGCACTTCAATTTCCCCAGTTTTGCCTGGATACACTCCTCGATGAGCTCTACAATAAGCAGCAGGAGCGAGTTGCAAGAGTGAGCACACAGCACTTTCTCTCATAAAGCGTTTTCATGCCGCTACCGTCCAGTATAAGGCTAATATTCCGAACTAATTAGTTATAAATGCTCCACCATTTGTGTGCATTGCATAAGTCGAGGATTTCCTCATTTGTATTACATGCACACCGTAGCTGAATAGCGTTAGAGACATGAGAAATTCTGAAGAAATTTAGGATGGCATAAGCAATTGACGCGGCCCATTTTCTTCAAAAGAACAGAGCAAATCAAATCCACGCGTTAACCAAAATCAAACAACACCATTCCTAGTTTTCCGACACGCCGAAAACGATGGTTGCTATGCCGATTTACGAAATTTCCAAATAAGTCAAAAACTGAAAAAATAGGGGGTGGCATATACAATTGACGCGCACTGTA
>MU888506.1:0-11217 GCA_036418205.1 Ostertagia ostertagi
GGCAAATGCCTTATCCTTACCTTGGTTTCGTAGGGTTACAGGAGTTGTATTAGGTATTGGCAGGCTATTTTTTGAATGAAAGGGAACAATTGAGTTGGGATGTTATGATTTCTGGGGGACTTTAAAGGCAGCGATTACGATAAAGAAGGAAGCATATGCACCACACGGAGCAGTTACTTGGCTGCCAGGGAAGCGAGGTGTGGCGCTTCCACGATGAACGGTGCGCTGAAAAAAATCGCAAAAAAAAGTCAAAAATAATTCAATTGTTGCGAATCTTTATAAGGAAGAAGACAGCATGGCGTATTTAAAGCCTGCGGCATTTTATATGGCTACACGTCAGCGTCATACTTGACCTAATGCTCTTTTGCTTCCCAATGATCATTAGAAAGTTCGTCATGGAGCCAATGGGCTTGATTTTTTGTGATGGGCGTTGATAAGGGGTCTTTTCGTTCGAGAGAAATGCACTTGATGTCACTGCAATGTTTGACAATATCAGTTGACTTTACTTACTCATTCAGATCGTGACTAATGCCTTTACCTATGGGTCTGAACGCTGGAAAAGTAGTAAAAATAGTAGACAAGTGGAAGAATTCGCTAGCAGTCGGTCAAAATCGGCTTGTCAGGAGCCTCTAATGTGAATTTCGCCATTTTTTCACAGATCTGAGAATGAGAAGAGCTGACGGTGCTAAGACCTTAACATTAGAACAGTTGCGTTCGTTTTCGGTTTGAACTGAGCTGGTGCAGTGGTTAGATGCATTAAATCGCACTTGCGTGCTTTTCAAAATCCGCATTCCACCCCTGCCAGCAAATTACTTCTCCTTGGAAGGTCTTTTGGTTCCATGCCCATAACATCTTGTTCACAAACCAGGAGGTGCATGTATTAGGTTGTTGCATTATAAATGTCGCTTTTGGGCTTAGCTTAAATTTTGTTGGAACAGCAACAATTCGGCATCTCAGAAGAAGAGATGGATACTACCTATTGTGCCAGGCTTCGCCATTCCCCACGCAGAGACTCGACTTCCTTGAAGAATCGTAGCAACTGTGCGCAGGTAAACATGGACACCCAGATTCCGAATTTTTTGTACTCTCTGAACTGTTTCTCCTTCAAAACGTGCCGCGTTGACTCGGATGCGCAGCACATAGATGGAGTGTGACCAGAGCTGTTTGGCGGCGAAGTCAAATGTCTCGCACTTTTTTGCTGGTGATTTTTTTTCGTAAAATGCAGCTTTTTCGTCGTGAAGTAACTTTATAAAAACATTGTTTTTCTTTCTCGCCGAGCCAATGCATGGTTTGGTGTAGGTCGATTTTTGTTTACGGAAGACCTGCCGTGACCGTGTGAGCTAAATTCATCCCCTCAAGATTCGTTGAACATTCACGTGTACACACGGAAATTTCGGTCAGTCATCGTTTGAAAGAAAAATTCCTGTAAAAAAACAAATGATATGGGCAACGAGTAGTCGCTTTTATACTCCTAGATTTCCTCTTTCGAATGAATGCTTAAGTACCTCTGGATGTTCGGACACAGCCGAGTGGGGTGAAGCTAAATCTGGTGCGAGCCGACAACAAAGCAAAACTGGCACATTTATAACTGCAACAACCTAATAATGGAGCCCTATTGGGAGCCGTAACTTCCAAAAAAAACAAACGCATTCTGGGAACATGTCCAAATAAAGACCAATCGTATAAGTGTCCAGGTCTCAAAAGTCGAACATGTATATAAATACTTCACTCTTCTAGCTAAAGGAACGGCTCATACTTGCCTCTCGAGGGTTAAAGAAGTGAAGTGCGATGGCACGTACCCCCTGCCCACTGTGAACACTAACAAAATCCTTGTATTCATCCAACCGACCTTCCTTATCGAACCAGCAATTTTTGGGGATGTATTTAGATGTAGCACGCATGCAGTAACGCGCGCAACCTAGGAATCGGTCTTTGTTGACATGTCACCTCCCTATCTTTCTTGAATTGTAACGTACTTATTGGTTGAGCATAATATCGTAGTTGTCAAGCGTATAAATGTAATCAGCGCAACTACAACCGAAACCGCGTACACCCTTGAAAGCGCTTTTCCACTCTACAAAACCACTCGCCGTTCTTAAAAATATATTTGAACTCATATGGATCTTGAATCTGGACCCATTCGACGCAGAAAATCTACATTGCGACAGCTGCTATTTCTCAGTTCGCATAAAGGAACAAAACTCTCGAAACAAAAGTTCTTCGAAATCCATTCTCTGTATCGAACCTAGCTTTCAATCAACCCTACCTCTTCCGAGCGAATTAAACCCATATTCTTGTTGTACAAATATAAGAATAGTGGATACTTCGAGAACCAGCCCAATATTGTTTTCTAAATGCAAAGTCCGATGACTTTCTGCGAAGTAATATAACGATTGTAAATAATGACAAAGTGAACATCTCTTATTAGTTTTATGCTCGTTTTTTTTCTTCAACAGTTCTTACCAAAAATAAAAAAGCCTACCCACATACAGCTCAAAATCAACATCAAAAAAAACGGATCAACTCTTGGTGACGATGGTCGTCTGCAACTTGATCCTCTTCGCTCGTGCAAACAGAATAAATAACAGTGAATCAAACAACTTAGCAACTTTCTGCCAGTATATTCCTTGTTAAAATAGCTCCCTTGAGTATAGAACGGATTCGTGCTGCGACATGATAAACCCTACAACTGTGCTAGAGAACCAATAGAAAGGAAGGTTCGTAATCAAAAAGACCAAAACAAAAAATAATACAAACAACAAAGATCCACGGACGTCGAAGACGGTCGTAACATATGTAGCGGGCACCGATCTGAGCCTAGACAGCAACCAGGTGCACGGCGCAATCCTTATACGTTGAAGCCATAAACTCTTTCTCTCCGTAGCAAAAGGCCACTCTGAGCCTGGCCCGTTTCCTATGAAGCCACAGCGCCCAAGTACAACTACCGCCTTGAGGCAGCCGCACAGATGCCACAAAACAACGGCACGCGAACTCAGGAAAACCAACGCTCTGACTCGGACCTGGAGCGGAACGAGATACTGGCTAAGAACACGACCCCCTTCTACTGGACTTCTCGCCCCCACATCAATTGCCTCTCAAGGACGTCCCCATGACCACCACGATCCACCAACCACGCCTCCTCGACCTAACCAGGCATGAATGTCTCTCCCTGACATCCTGTCTTGAAGGAAAAATCACTAAAATTATTATTGCAGTGTTAAAAGAGATTTACAGAGGTGGATTGAAGCTATACAACGTTTTACCGGCCTCCCCTGTACGAACAGCTAGGCTGCACTACAAGGGTGTTTTGTCTTTCGTTGATTATTCTTGTTCTCACAGCATTTCTCATAGGCGCCGCCTCCTCTCTTACTCAGTGCTTCTGGTGCTGGCCGTTCGAACGCTCAAGTTGAGTGCATGAGGATCCGAGTGTCGCTCACCGGAAAGCTGGCTTTGTTCCGAATATGGCGTTCGGCGAAGGAATGCTCCATGCTTCCTTCCTCTTCCTCTTTCTCTTCTCATCATTGTCCTTGTCGCCCTCCAGGCCGCGCTGTGTTTGATCTCTTTGCCGCCAGCCAGGTGACGTCTCGTCTCTTGAGTACTTCACCTGCGCCGAAAATCTCACCTGAACAGCTCGCCGCTTACGTGGCCGCCTTTGTGCGCTTTGAATCATACAATGGGTCCATTGCATGCCGTGCCTTGAATAAACTGCTCTTTTGTCGTAAGTACAACCTACAAGTACATATGAGTGTCTGGACACCATCTCTTGGACCATTGTTCATTTCTTTTGGTGTCTCGTCTGTCGAGGTAGGGGGAAGGGAGCCCACCAGTGTCACGATTCTCAACAAGATGCACCAATGGCGTTTTCCAAATAGGCCTACGCTAATCTCTGCGAAGGGTTGTAGAGCTGTTCGGGATCTTACCCTTGTGCTCTACATTGTTGGTCGCTGGTTTCGGTCTGGTGTGCTTTGCTCTGAGTAACTGTAATTTCGTTTCTTCCGCACTTTCTTCAACTAGTATTGGTTGAGTACATTCAGCTGAACCATCTTGCTTGGGAAGTTCACACGAAGCAGACGTTTTAATCTTCTGATGCATCATTTTAATACGATCAGAATGCACAAGTTTTGTGTATGTTCTCTGTTACCTCGGAAACCAGTGAAATACTTCAGATGGGAGCTGTGAACTTGCTCCACGAGGTACCGTAACAAGGATCCCCAGGGTTCACCAAACAAGTCGAGGGGGCCTCCGGTGACGGCGGGCCACCATAAATTTTGAGGTCGGCCATCACCACGGAGACCCATTGAGAATCAGAAAGCAGTCGCGAACTTCGTTAGTAATTTTATCTCACCTTCACCACCTTTTTTAGTTCGTTGATCCTATTCTAATATTCTAATATTCTATTTCTAAAAGCCTAAATAGTTCAGAAATTTTCAAGGGTTTTGAAAATTAGGGCCTCGAGTTAATGCAGACATAAGAGCCATAGCTCTCTAATAGGATTCGACCCTGATCGAATTTGTCGTCTAGGGGAATTTAGTGAAGCTGTGACGAAGGCTGAGTGCTTTGCGCCTCTTCCTATTCATTTATGCAGCTCCTCCACTTACAGCCAGTGTTCTAGAACTAGATGTCTGAATATGCCTATCGAAATTCGAAGTGATGTGTATGGGTAGGTAAGGCCATGAACGGGCCCATTTCAAATGCACCGTGCTCTTCTCGAGTGCGCCGTGCACTAGCTCTCCATCGTCAGCTGTAGGGACAATTTGTCTATTCGATTCATGCTACGTGTTGTAAATCACTGCTACTATTCTTCGTCATATCGCTGCCCTCACATAGTTTCATAAAGGCCATTGGGAGGGGGAGAGGGAAGGACATTCGAGTGAGTGAGCCACTCACAGCCCCTGGGACAAAGCTTTATGGAGGGAAAGGAATTCTGAGACAGCTTTTTAGCAATTTTTGTTTTCACTGGCCTTCCTCACCTCTGTTAGGCGTATTCCTACGTAGAGTCACCTACCAGCGGTTTTTGAATGCCCTGCTTTGAATGAACCCTCTTCCCCTATGGGCATTGGCGTCTTCATAAAGAAAGCTAAAATGCTCCTTCTGAACCGACCCTGAAACTTCCTTTGAATGGAAATTTGCTAACTTCAGAATGGTTAGCCATTCAGAATTATTGCAGCATACTGTGAGTCGAGAAGTTTCTGTCTAGACTTAATCCTGTCAGAATTGCCGGTTATATCTGGACTCGCCAATTATATCTCGGGATTGAGGCAATTAGGAGAACCCGTGTTATCCGATGCTTTTGATCTTCCTCCTTTATTTACTACCCAATAACGAGGCCAATAAAGTCCTTTCATGCGTCTTCTCAATCACTTATTGTGAACTATTCATGGTTCTCTTCTCATGAATCCCTTGTCGATGAGGTCTTGACCAGGTGTTTTTTCGATTCAAATCATTATTGTGACTAATAGGAAAGATGAAACAATAAAGGAAAAAGTATAATGAACAGTTTTTTATAGAAAAATATCATCTGTTTTTCCTCTTAGCGTCAACATCGCGCTGTTGTAGGACCCGAGTAAGCAGTTTTTAGCCGATACTTATCCTCTATTATTAAGTATAAGGTATTATAGGCTCTGCTGTGCCGTGGCCTTGCTTACATCACGTTCTCTAGGAATCAAAGTTAATATCATAATAATAGTAAATAAAAATTATGAAGTGAAACCTCTTTGCGAATTTTAGCTATATGATCAATAATGAAAATATTTCCGAAAATATGTAAGGAGTGGCAGTTTTTCGTTTTTTTTTCCCTTCCTTTTATTCGAATTTTGGAGCAGGGTATGAGTATAGTAATGTGTAAAATCGTACTCAAGAGCGTACGCTGATTACTGCTGTGAGAGCGCTTCGGGTTTCACGTCCGCCTCAAATCCTCTAATGGGTCGTAAATGAGCTCCTGAGTGTGACACAATCCAGTGGTGATACATATTGGTTCTTGGGATCAATAAACAAGCGTTACTTGGCGGAATTCATGAGATTGTTCGAAGCTTAGTGAGTGAGTTGGCCGGATTACTTAATTATCAGGCATAATTGACGAATAAGAAATGCCTTGTCATGCAGTACCACAAAAGCCAGCCCAGAAAAGAATGGCTACGGATATCTGGGGCTTATTTAAGGCTTGAAGTTGGTGCGATAGTTTTTAATCTCTTTATTCTGCGGGGGACGACTGGGTATATAAAACAATGAAAGGACAAGAACGCTCATCACCAGTCAGTCTTTCTTGGGTATGCGCCATGCAATCTGCTTCCTTTCGGAGTCGCTAACTTAGTTGAATGCCTAAGATGATCCATACATCTTGAAATTTTAGTCAATTTTACGGGTGTTTTTCTCTTCACAACAGACATCTTCGAAGAAGGGTGAAGGGCTTGCTAACTTAAACTCAAATGTGGCTTGTGTTCTCCAACCTCGCGTTATGTCAGCCCAAAAAATTTGGAGTACGATCCACTCAAAGATTTCCGGGTTATAAGGTGGCTACATCCAGCGTTTATCCGTGATCGAAATATAGAATGATATTTTTCACTAAACTAAAACTTCTGAAAATAATTGAAATTTTTCGGAATAGAACCTGAAATGCTGGGAATATTTGAAGTAACTGGAAAGAACCTGAAATGACTTCAAAATATCGAAATGAGGGCTATAGAAAAGCAAAGCGGTTATCGAGCTGTTAAACGGAAAAACGGAAAAACATTCTTTCCTAACATTCCTGAACGGAAGACATCTCTGCCAACATTCTAACATTCTTTTCTAAAGAAAGGGGTACAGCCTAAAGAAATAGGATACGACACTGCGTGGTTTGAGGATCTGTCTGAAATGTTCACAATGTCTGAATGTCTTTATTCCTTGAATTTCCATTTCCCAGTGATTGTGGAAAATTCCAATGAATCATCGTTTATTCATTGAATGAGCGAATTGGTAGAAGATCTTCAGGACGGGGCTGACCAGGGCGTCTGATAATTTGCTTGTCGCCGTATCCCATCCATCCATCCATCGTCATCGTCGTAACATATGACTGCATCGGGGTATTTCAGTGTAAGGTCAGAAGCCGAGCAGGTCGGGTGCAAATGCAGAGATCAGCTCGGGCGGAGAGAGCGCTGAACATATGACCAATTGCTCCCAGAGTGCCTTTAATGTGGTCGTCGTCATTCGCTTCGCCGACGACAATGAAATTCTTCTCCTGCGCTCACAAGATGCCCACTGGGTCGCAATTATCCATTTTCAGATTTTGATACATATTGAGGATTTTTTCGAATTAATCTCTTATTACTACTTTCAGAAAGTTCGATTTCGCAGTGAATTATAGAACCTATATTTTGTCAGCTAGGGCCAGAAAAGCTCTGACATTGTCTTTAGAGGTCGCATTATTGCTTGCATGTATTTTGAACCTTAAGATTCTGTTATCTCTAGCAACAGTATTTGGGGCTAATTTCACCATAACGCAATGACAAAAAGCCCGATTCATTTATTAATTCCTCCGGAATGGGGGAAAAAAAGGTTGCGAGAGGATTTACATGCGCTCTGAGTCGATCAGCAGTATTCTAGAGAGTCGCCAGCACAGCGCGTTTCCATCCACTGTCACAGTGGTGGCATTCTGAACGCGTGTGTAGCTTTTCAGGTTCAAAGTAGCCCGACACCTATTGACTGGCGAAAGAGAGATGGTTGGCCTGAGCCAGAGTTGAACCGTTAACCATAGTTGTGGTTCCTGTGCCATTTGCCATCCCGCCACTCGCGAGTACCCTATGTTTATAATCCTCTAACATATGAAACAGTGAGATTTTCCTACTGCAAAATGTGTTTGGATTCCAAATATTACCACACTAGCAAAGTAAACGGCACCAAAGGTTTCATCTACTGTTGATCAGGGTGGAATAAATCGGCCTCATAGACGTCGGACATGTGCAAGACCTACATCAGTGTTTGAGAACGCATGAGCATGGCTTACGCAGATGGCTGAAATGAATTCACTAATCAGGTTTAGCTATGCACGTTTATGAGTGGAAGTCGAAGAGCATGGCGCAAACCGGTGGACTAGCGTCGAGGATTACGACAGCTTTTTACTGAAATGATAGTGACGTGCGGAAGAAGCTTTAACAGTCATTTTCGATTTAT
This sequence comes from Ostertagia ostertagi, assembly GCA_036418205.1. Lineage (NCBI taxonomy): Eukaryota > Metazoa > Nematoda > Chromadorea > Rhabditida > Trichostrongylidae > Ostertagia > Ostertagia ostertagi. The sequence continues at coordinate 8,149 of MU888506.1, forward strand.
GCCTCTTTGGAAAGGTGCTTCAGTCCGTCCTCTATTTTCGCAGGATAACTGGGGAGCAAGCTCTTTCCTCAATTCAGCATTCACATTTCCCTCGACGGGCTAATAAGCCATCGCGATAGCTCGAAATACGTGCCGCGGCCTCAAACATAGCGATTTCTCAGTTGATGCTATTGCGTGACCGGTGCACCTTATAAAGCGTCTTCGTTCAGGGCCCGAACGTGTCAGATTTGTCCATCAACCTGGTCGGTGCATAGACGGGTGGTGAAATTGCTCCCCTAAGACCCATCCATCTGCTCAATTTACGCTGTACTGAAATGAAGTGCACCATTTATCACGAACCGATCTTCGAGGTATTGCAGCCGCCCTCTTATTAACTTTTTTTTTTACCACTGTGATGAGCTCAGGGCTACGAAAGGGCAAAATTTCGGGCGATTTTGATGTGCGGAATGGTGCCAGATTGTTCCCCTTGCTCCTGTTCGCATCGCATCTCACCAACTTCCTTGTACCTCATCCTTCCAGTCACCATATCTTCTTCATAATTCATACAGTTCACCTGAAAGAGGGTTGACTATTTCATTCGGTCAGCACCATCCTTTCCTCTCTCCCACTCAAGATTGGTCGTGCAATCTACGTAATAATTCCCGAAACAATGAAAAACTGGGTATTCGTAATTCAGAAATTCCCAATTGTTCCCGAAGCCTATAAAAAAAGACTTCCACCTCTAAGTTATCTGAATCCAATGTTTGGGAAGTTCGGTCAGAGACCCTCCTTTGACCGCGAAAAAACCGACGATTCAGCCTCGCGTTCCAAATAACCATAGGGACGGAATGAGTTTTTTAATTTGTTACGACCTCCACTCATGGTCATTACAATCCCCTACGTCACACGGTGATTAGATGCATTCAAGGATTGCGACTTCACTCCCCCCCCCCCCTCACTCCCACACCCACCATGGCTGCTTCTTACTATTTGTTTGTGAGACCAGTCGACGCCCTCGCAACTCGAAACCGTCCACTTATCAGCCCTTCCCTCCATAACGGCCGAACGAGGGTAGAGAGGGAGGGGCGGGGTGGGTGAGCGTGAATACATATTTTGTATGTATTTACAAGAAAGACAATCTTCAGTCTTGCTTATTTCATGCCATTCATGTTCTTGTCAAAATTGTCAAAATAAAACTGAACCAGTCCAAGACGATCTCTCTTTCCCACATCCACGACCACTTTCGAGCTTTTCACCTTCTTGTCAACACCCATTTAGACCCCCCCCCCCGACCGGCAAATGCGGCCCCCAGCTGGCCGGATGGGCCGGACTGACGATAACCATGATTCTGCATAGAAGGCAACGTATTCTTGTACATATACACCTTAACGCAGATCATTCCTCGATTCTGATGTGCTTGCGATGTTTGTGCAGCAGGGGTGGAGGTACTTAGTTGGAACCTAGTACGGTAGCGTAATTAGCGGATTACTGTAGAATACGATAGGTCACTTCGCACTCCCCAGAATTGCCTGTGGGATTACCCCAACTTAATTGCTTGCGCTGAATGCTGACCTTGCTCGATAGCTCCGATTGAGAAAACTTAGATAAACGAAGTAATTAAAATGGTTCGTTTCGCTCCTTCCTCAGACGAACCCTAGCACAAGCAAAATAAAGTAAATGAAGTAGTATTCGAGATGGACTCCAGTTTCAGAGCCGATAAACATCTGAGTATGAAATGAAAATTTATTAATGATTGTACAAATAAGTGAAGTGAGTAAAACAAAAAATGTCTGCACATAAGTTTAAGAAGAGTCAGCTTCAGTTAGAATTATTAGAAATTTTTCTGCTGCGATCGTTGTATTAGGTTGTCTCATAAATAGTGTCGCTTTTTTTCAAACCAAAAAATTTTCATCTAAATCCCATGCTTTTACATCGGTCATATACCATTCGAAAGAGAATTGTCTGCTCTACAAGATGCTATGTTCTCTTCCACCTTGTTCCAGGGTTTTCAAATTTTAGGCCTGCGAAATGGGAGGTCCAGCCGACAAAAATTGACCAAACCGACAACTATCTCTAACTTTATCTTCCCTTGGGAGAAATCAATCAATGATGTACCCTCTACTTATACATGACCTCTTCTAAACATTACACTATTAGGTTTCCCAACAAGTCGCGTCGTTCCATTTCCAGACCTGGTTTCAACCAGAACTCGACGGTCGAGCACCATTACCTGAGATCTAGGTCGAAATTTTTTTATAGCCGAGACATTGAAAAACTAGTAGAATTTAAAGAACAAGTCATGACTAAGTTAGGAATGTACGCCTGGTTGATTTTCTCATCTTCTCAGGGATAATTTTTTTCAAAGAAATGCGGTCACTTTCGTGGATAAAACACCTTATTCCTAAACACCTAAAATTCGAGCTAATTTAGAATAGAAGAAAACTTTTTGTTTGAAAAAAAGCGTAATTATGAGACAACCTAATAGATGAATGCGAGAAAAGAATTCTCTGGAAGTGTTATAGCAAAGGTACTTTTTCCTCAGTGGTCGCTGCTTTGTGCCGACAGATGACCTTTGCACTACTAATTTCCTTCAAGGAGATTACGACATCATGGACACACATCTTATCACTCGCCTAAAGGCAAATCACTTCATAGGACATGACCTTTCGCCCTTGCTCATGACACAATCCCTCTTTTTTGGCCTCACGGGCCTAAAACCCTATTATAAGGTCACGTCAGAAGATATTTAAAGCACTTCAATGCAAGGACCAGCACCTGCGTTTTACGTGGCCCCACCACCTTTTCAAGCCAGTTCCTCCTATTTTTTCTCAGGTTATGAGCCCTTCTGTGGCACCTACTGCAACGCCATGCATGCGGCCGCTCCTCCACTATATGTGGGTTCAACATCATCACAAGCAACGCCATCATCTGCAGCCCCTCCACTACTTTCTCCGATGGCTACGCGTCATCCTACACCTTCATCTCCAGCTCCGGGGAATGTAGGGGGATTTATGCAGATAGAAATTAGCGTTCCTTGTTCCAGCTTCGAGCAATGCTACCAAAATGGGGCGACTCGAGAAGAAGTGGAGC
>MU888509.1:0-11590 GCA_036418205.1 Ostertagia ostertagi
TAGGGTGTGCCAAGCTTTTTCAAAACGGTCTTTTGCATGATATAGGGGCACATGCGGGAACCACAAAACCATGGTTAATTTTTCCTGAACGGCCCTCTGAATACCAGAAAAGGGGGTCCCTAGTCACACCTTTTTCACCAGTTTTTCAATCAAAGTCTATTTGTAAGGGTTACTGACGGTCCTAATCATGAAATGGTACTAAATTATTCATGCTAACTCCATTTTGCGCGAATTTTGGAAACGTCAACTCGAAATGCAAAAATTTGTCACCACGAGGAATCGAACTAGGGACCCCTTTTTCTGGTATTCAGAGGGCCGTTCAGGAAAAATGAACCATGCTTCTGTGGTCCCCATATGTGCCCCAATGTCATGCAAGAAACCATTTTGAAAAAGCTTGGCACACCCTGAACGACCTCCCTTGTTGGTAGTAGGAGAAATCCGATGTGGTCAGCAGATTATTTGTGATGAGCAAATAATACCCAAAATCGGCGCGCCCACCCGACTCACATAGCACCGGTTTTTCCGTTCAAATCTAAGCCGGAGTTGGCTTTAATTATGGTTTTTAAAGAATGTTCTAAGTGATGTCATTTCCACGTTAAGCTTTGCTAACGGCATTGATAATAGCGATGACTTCACATGTTTTTGTTCCAGAGAATAGGGTGATTTTGTTCACCGGAGGCTCGGCCTTCGCTCTTCATCAGCTACCCTGTCAACATGATGTCTATATTAGAGTACAGAGAGCTTTTCGGAACATTTATGGACCGATACAAACTTATAGATGAAGATCGTTTAGTGCAGCGGATTGGTAACACGCGGACAATCAAGGTAGGCCCTATGAAAATATGCTTTAATATTGGAAGAACAGGAATGAGCTCGGTTCCTTATCGAACTAGCCTCCCCAAAGTATTAGTTTTGTTTCTTTTATACCCTGTGTCTTTTATATCCATCAAAGCAAAAGGCTCAGCAGTTCATTGACGAGAAAAGTTGAGTTAACATCAAACGCAAAGAAATCATGCAGAGACAGTTCCTATTTCTTATTTGCGAAAGCCTGTTCCCGTTTTTTGATTACAATCGTGCGCCATTCTTGGTGTGTAAAAATCAATGTGGTGTACTGAAAGTGCAGCTTGAGAGAGTCAAAACAAGTGATAAGTCCTTTACCGTACTATTCGCAGTCAGTTTTAGATGTAAGACCGCCGTCACACTTGGCGACGGACATCGCCGAGCGTGACGGCGGTCTAATAGCGTATGTGGTCATGGCCAGGTGTTAGTGGTGTTTTTTTTTGCGAAGGAGCTTGAGAAAGCTGGCAGAGAAAGGTTCAAGGTGGAAGGAATGTGCAAAAAGATCTAGAGCAAATGATACTTTTGTATTCGTTCGCTCGTTCTTATGGGTTGAATGTACCAGTACTCGTATTCTTCCAGGTAATCATGGGTGTATCCTGTATAGTTCTCGTTTTGATCAAATTTTAACTTTTGTTTCGGGTCAGATCAATCTTCGAATCAACTTACACATTTATAATATGCGATTTAATCCTATTTCTTCTACATTCTGTCCTGCATATTTACTTCAACATTAATTTTTCCACTGCAAACCTTTCGGTTACTTCCGTGCCCCTTTTGGCCTCCCTTCTTTAATTTTCCCCTCTGATTCTGCTTGGTTCTTGATCACATATGTTCTCACAATCTGCGAAGCGCTTTTTTTCGCTCAATTGCTTTCTATCTTCTCAAACATCCCCTGTTTAAAAATCCATGTCGTGAAGAGCTTCTTTCCTTGGATTTTTACCTTTATTTTCGTTTTTTACTTCCTTCCTTGCTTTTCTTTCTCGTTATTTCGTGTTGTGAGACTAATTGTTGCTAGTTGATCGTATTTTCACATGAGAAAAAGGTAGCATGATTTCATCAATGCGATTGCCTCCATACGTGAAGTAACGGAATTTTTGAGTATCTTCAGGCGTTGCCCGTTGCATTGATTTTCTGCAAATGAAATTTCCTTTTCCTGCTTCGAATTCATAGTATATGTGGAGAAAAATGCAAATTATAGATGCAAATCTTGGGCCGACAGGAAGCACTATTCCGAACCTCGGAACGTAAAAAAGGCTGCTTAGCCGGAAGAGTGGCGCAACCCAATTTACCATTTGCATGGATTCAAAGTTACCAACTAACATTATGTCCATATTTCGGAAGTAATTTGCATTATATCTGTAGGGAGCTCAGGCGCGATTTGTTAGGAAGATAGCACGATTTTTGCCGCTTCCACGCTTGTTGCTTCGCATATTTTTATCTCCAGAAAGGTAAAATATTTTGTCGACTACTTTTTATACGAGTTATTGGTTTTCGATAATTTCTAGGTGCTTCAAAGCATTCTCACATAATTTATTTAAATTCCAGTGAGCAGCATAGTGTGGGTAGGTAGCTGTCTCTAATTTTCTTTCATCTTGTTTATTTTAATGGCCGATGTCAGACTTTGCGATTGGAGCGATTGTGCACAAATTGCAGGAGCGACGGATCGCTTGAGCGATCCATCGCTGCGAGCGACGGGAGATTTACATGGCCGACCAACGATAATTCGGCGCCATCAGCTCGTAAATGTCCCGTCGCTCGCAGCTCCCTGCCACAACGGCCAAGGCACTTATCACGGCCCGAGCGATGGATCGCTCAAGCGATCCGTCGCTCCTGCAATTTGTGCACAATCGCTCCAATCGCAAAGTCTGACATCGGCCAATCGGTTGCGTGCGATTGAACCTGCTAAGAAAGGTTTTCCATTGGCAGTGTTCACGCTATGACGCTAGGACTAGTCTTCGCCGCCGTTTCTGAAAAAAAGCTCATTTCGCGACATTAGTGACTTAGTCACTTCGAAGCTCCAGTGGTGAAGTGGTGGTAGCGACAGTCGTAAAATCATCACGAAGGATTCGCCACCTTATTCGGATAGATTGCGTCTATCGATGTATTCAATGCGGTTCACGGCAAATGTAGAGAGTAACGTTGCTTCTTATGAAGTTGGACGAATGACAGGAGTTGTTTAGTACTACAAAGTTTTAAGCCCTTCCTTATTTCTGGATTTCAGCTGGTGTTTTCTAAACGTTCTTCTGTTCAAACACATGCACTGCGACGCATAATTATAGTTCCACCTACGAATTTCCAAAAACTCGAGCTGGAATTTGTCATTGTAACTTATAAAGAACAAATTTCTCAAGGATGCTACAGGATATGATACTGGGAGGAACCCTGATTACTATCCGACCGAGATAAGCGCCGTATCGTGAGAAAATAATACGACTTTATCCAGCCGGGTACGGAAATCAAAACTTCTTCAAAAGTTGTCTCAATGGAAGCAGTTTCACGTGTTTTACAACACGCTCGTGACAGTCCATGTCTGGAGGTAAGAAATACGCTTTTTGAAAAGAAATCAGAGAGAAAAACGAGCCATTTTCCTGAGTTTTGCGAAGTAGAGCAAAGTGAGGACACTTTTTTATCTGTGATATTTTGGAACCTCTGACCATACTCCTGATCTTTTTCTTCTCCATACATGTTGCTACGAAGTAGAAAACCGATCTGAGAAAGAAAAACGTTAAGAGAAAGAAAGACGCAAATCAAAAACAAATGAAAATGCCACCGCTTCACTCGACTTGGCGAAACTTTCAAGAAAAATGGCTCGTTTTTCTCTATGACTTCTCACAAAAAAGCGTATTTCTTATTTTCCAGACATGGACTGTCACGAGCGTGTTGTAAAACACGTGAAACTGCTTCCATTGAGACACTAACTTTTGAAGAAGTTTTGATTTCCGTACCCGGCTGGATAAAGTTGTATTATTTTCTCACGATACGGCGCTTATCTCAATCGGATAGTAATTAAGGTTCCTACCAGTATCATATGAGAAGGATCATGATTTCTCAAGGTTGGTTCTGAGAACATGAAACTAAACACTTTCAATTTGATGAGGCAGAAAAGCGATTCATTTATCCATATTCTAGGTTCAATGCCTTGATTGAATTTATGCCACTGTTATGTTTATATACTTTAGTTTGATTTCGTTGCTTACTTTGAGCTTGATTATTTTTTTCTTTTCCCCTCCCCTCGCTAGTACTTCTGCCATGGAGTTGGATTTCGGCAGGTTGGCGGACCTACTAAGTTGGTATCCGGAGCTCTTCCTCTTGTTGCATGAGCTTGCAGTGTTGGCGGCCACTGCCCTTCTGCGCTGACTTCCGCTCCCTGTGCAAACAGTTCCCATTCTTGTACCCCATTTGGTTATCTTGCATTTACTTATTGGAGATATGTTCGTACTCATTTGTGACGTTTTGTTTCTAGAGTTTGTTTTCCAATAATAAATATCAGATGTCAAATATCCTGTAGCATCCTTGAGAAATTTGTTCGTTATGAAGTCACCCCGACAAATTCCAGCGTGAGCTGACACTTCAACAATTCCTGCGTCTCTTTTGCTAGGATTTTCCTTTTACGGAAGTCTGACAGCGGTTTTGCCTTTGCTATAAGCTAAGGAACTTGAATGGGTAATAATTTCAAAATTTGATTGGGTAAAAGCAAAATGCAGCGGAGAAACATGAGGTGGAACTATGATTTTGCGTCATAGGCAAAGCGGGTATTTTCGAAAAAATGAGGATAAAAAATTGTTGCTTTCTCAAACTGGATTTCCGTGTTAATATTCAGATTCGCGTTTATATGTGTCACAATTTGTCTGTAGAGCCTTTTTCAAAAACATCCCCAGATTCAAGTTTTTGGGAAATTTGTAGGTGGAACTATAATTATGCGTCGCAGTGTATATCAATATTAGGTTGTCCCATAATTAGTGAATCACTTTACATTTATTGCTATAAAAAATCCAAGAAAAATGGTAAAGGCGTGAAACATGTTTTGCGAAGTAGCACCCACATTATCCTACCTGAGCATTTACTCAGCCCATTTACACGCTGCCTTCCGTGGCTATACATTCAATTTTTCTGGAACCTATTTTTGAGCTTCCTTCTCATCACTTCTGATTAGGATCTTTCAAACGCCAACCAACGTAGTGGATCAACCAGCAAATAGGCGAGGACACACTCCTTCAATCCACGGTTCACTCTGTTCCGGATTTGGCTTTTCCATTTGAAGATGACCGATACTCTAACTACCCCTCTACTGGCAATCTTGCTGCTCTACCCAGCGCCACTGAGATTGGATCTGGACAAAGTAGTCGCTATTTGTCAGAGCATATCCGACTTGTTAAATGATGGAATGTAGACATTTCTGTAGAGTCGTAAAGATTTAAAATATGGAATTTGTATCTCACATGCTCTGTGCCCGAATCAGCTCGAACACGATCTGACATCATCATGTTCCTTCTGATTTCCCAGAGTTCCTTTCAGTGATCATCCTGCATATTCACCAGTGTTGTGGACTGGGTGGAGTGTGCTAGCAAATCCACCAGGAGCAGTAGCCTAGCTCAAGCGATTCGGGAGTTCTGACAGCAAAAGCCCAACTTCCTCTATGTTCGACACTTCTGAAATGTTGGTGAAACACGAAAGGAACCTTGCGCTGAGAACCGCCCAGTAATACTAGAATTAGTGAAGAAGGCAAACGTGGACAGCACAGTGGCAACGTGTTCAATTTGAAAGCAAAGCAAGACAAAGTCGGCTTTTTTTCTGAGGTCGTTCGACCCACCTTGGGTAGATTATTTATAAAAAGTTGGCGACTCTCAGGCTAACAGTTCTTTCAGCTTCGTTGTGTAGCACTATCCTCGTACCAGCTAAGGACAACCTTGTCTGAGCTCTAGCACTCCTCTTCAAAAAAATTTTACGCTAAGTGATACGACCTCAAACCCGACTTCCAGTCCTTCTTCGTTCAAGATCCCAGTTTCAGAGGAAAGTGACAGCGAATAAATTCCTATGAATAGGCAATACATTATAGATGACAGAGGTGTATGTTGGGATGAGCAAGGACTTCGAATCAAAAAGAAAAAAATTGAACTCAAAAATACCCAAAGTGATTCACTAATTATGGGACACCTAATAGAAGACAACAATGGTTGTTTGTCTTTTTTTAATTTTGCATTTTCTGTCATTCCTTTGAAACAAGCCGGTCATTCCAGGCGCACGAAACATGCGTGAACACATTACGATGGAATCGCGGCGGCACGTAGGTTTAGCGTGTGAAACTGTAGTTTGTGGTTTTGAACAAAGCTTCTTATTATTATTGATTGACAGATGGACTGCCTTAGAATTGGCATCAATGTCTTCGCCGAGTACGTTATACAGATTTACGCTGTATATGTGATTGTATTCGTCTTCTGGCGTTGGCTCTGATGATCGAGAGGTGAATGGTTTGGATCTGGCTCGAGAGAGACTGCATCTCTACGGTACTGTGGGACAGAGTACTATCAGCTAATGTGTTGCGTATGAATTTTACCTGCAGGGATATTTAATTAATTTGCATGTTTTGCTTTAAGACAACACAAATTTTTTAATTCGGTCTTAAATGTGTGATCTCACGTGACGAGAAGGAGTGTAGGTGAAGGAGTTGTCGTTACTATGCAAATATTAGCGGAAGCGATAGAGCGTTAATTACAGTGAAGTACTCGAGGAGAACTTCTGTAAAACTGCTTTCTGCATGTTCTAGAAAGTGTGTGTTGGGTCCACTAACAAGGAAAGGGTCCCTTATCGCCATGGTCACTCAAGAAGGGATATGTACTGCCGGATGTTCCTTCGAACGCTGATCTAAAACTGAACTCAAAAAAAGAAAAAAAGAAACTAAACGATTTCCTGAATCGAGTTTAAGAAGCAGAACAGCTCAGCTTCAATGGTAGCGGCTCATAGGCGAGACGTCACGGGATCGATCCCCTACAGTGTTTGTCTTTTGCTTTTGTCGGCAATATCGCTAGAGTGACTTCAAACAGCGTTTCTTCATCACTGCTTGCTGCAAGTCACCCCCACGAAGAACTTATGAACAATTACTGAAGCGAGTGATCTCCCATGGCAGCTCATGTCGTCCATATCATGCGTGCCACATGATTTTGCACAAAACGAGTGTGATGTTCGTGATCAGGGAGTGAATCGAACTCGGCAAGCAGATTTTCGGCCAAATCTGAAATTGTGACCTAACTTCGAAACCTTGGGCATCATCTTTACCGGTCACCGAAGCTTGGTCTTGAGATGCGATCAATTATAGACACTTCATGTTACATTCTAGAGTAGTTTTCAAGTTGAATCGAGAGCAATTGTGACGGAATACACCGCCGAGCGTACACGAAAACGATTTTCATATGTCCTCCACTTACCTGGACTTACATCAGACATGAGCGGAACCATGCATCTGCGTTTCACCAAAAACACAAACTTTACTTGCATTTTCGGTCGTTTGACTGCAGCGCTCCGCCTCTGTTACATGTTTGATTAGTCCGTGATAGGCCATCGCTACGGGTGCTGTTTGGGAAGGAGAAACCTACTCTTTCTTTCAGAGCGAAGTCAGAAGTCAGATTCGGCAGAAAGTCAACTTCCTGAGGTATTTTGACTTCCTGAACATGAATATCGCACTCATTCAAAGTAAAAATCCCTGGCGCGTGCGATATGGACGCTATGAGCAGTCTTGGGCAGGTGGTGCCCAAACGTGCAGCAGTCGTTCTCAAGCACATTATACAGGCACGTATGAGCAACCATCGATGAACTAGGGAAATTAAAAGTGTTTTTAGTAAACCTTGCCAAAAAATAAAAGCAAACGCTGCGCATATTGACCCCACGATCACCTGCCTACAAGTCCGGCTCGCCGTCGGCTGTGCCACTGCTACACATCCCCTAACCCCCTCGATTGTCTTATGTTACCATTATCGCGGGGGAGAGGGCCTCCATAAGTTCGTTATGCGAGTCGTTCAGCAGATTTGAATATCAGATTTGAAATCAGCGTTCCAAGATGTATACAAAAATCAAATCCCGTCTTGAATGGTCACGACGACGTGGGATCCTTTCCTTGTAAGAATGCCAAGTGACATGGTTTCTATTTTGATGCCTTTGATGAATCAGAAAAGAAGAAAATGGTGTTCTTCAAGAAATAAGTTCGTAAAAATGTTCTTCACATCCTTTACAGTGCGTAAATTAAAAAAAATACGTTTTACTGATACCTTTTACTTTGTTGTAATCACATCGACAACTTTCGAATTTACGTTGCTATCTGTTAAAGTTTTGTCCAGGGCCTTGCAGGAAGGCCATCTCCCATTTTTACTCGAATACCTGCAAAGGTGCAAATATTGCTTAGAAATGTGTCTTACGAGCTGGTTGTCTTTGCTCCTAAGAAAACTAGTGGCCATTCTGAGCGCAATTTCATATTTGCACAAAGTAACTGAAGAGAGAATCTTCACATAATGTGCTTTCTTAAGGAAATGATCGGATTCTGATCTCTGCCGCTGGCGATTGCCAAGTGAAAATGCACGATATTGACGGATTAAGAGGTAAAATCGGCTGAGCGTGATAATTTTTCTTTTCTTCTTCGTTTTCGGCCTAGAATCAACTCTTGTAGACGAGCCAATCACGTGGACTACAGGTGGAAGAGTGAAGCGTTTGGCAACCGCACAAGATGAGCCTTACTTGTTTTGGTCTGCTTCTGAGGACAGCTACGTCAGGTTCGTTTTATACTTTGCCATTCATATTCTTCAATTTTTATTTGCTTTAGGGAATATGACGCGAGAACCAACGCAGAGAAGAAATTGATCAGTGCTGAAGAAAAACATGTGAAGTCGTTTGCAGTCTGTCAAGGACGTACTGAACTTGTATGCTATCTGTCAACCCCTCTTCCACATCTTCTCGTTTGAACATTGTATTGATACAGGTGGCTGTTGCTACGGATGAAGCCGCTGTTCCTATCTACGATAGAAGAAAGCCGGATAAGCCGCTGCTGACGTGTGTAAACGGTTTGTCAGACGTAATCGCATTCCAGAGTTCTAAATAACTGAAATTACTCTTGTTTAAGCTGACGACAAATGCCACAGCAATTTTACATACACAACCCATGTTGCGTTTGACGAAATGGGAACAGAGCTCCTTGCAAGTTTCCCAGATTTAATCCTTCTGTTCTAGAAATCTCGTGAGACGCAAGTGCATTTTCCATTTTTTCAGGTAAATCAGGGTTGCGGTCCAATTTATCTATTCAAACTAAAATGTGATGATCGACCTACCGTTTTACAAAAAATCAAGTCAATAATCGAAAGCGACGAGGAAGGTTGGTCTCATTTTCTATGTGAGGAAGTGTTCCTATGGGGGTGGAATGGTGTAGTGGCAAGTGGCACTGTTTACCATGGTCCGGGATTAAATTCTAAGTCGTGCACCGCATGGGACAATCATGCCTTCCATCCTTACCGTGTCGCTTAATTGGTACCAGATTTGTCTGGGAGGATAAAAACACTGATTGAACACGTCAGGCTAGGCCCCGCAGTCGTTGTATAGGCCATGTCGCACTTCAAATCAGGGTTAACCATCACGTTCGAACATTTTCGGGATTTTTGCGACCCCCTAGCTCTCGAGGGGTCCAGTTGCGACCCCTGTTTTTGTTAATAAGAGTGCTAGACATGAATCCGTTGCGCCAGAAAGCGTCTGCGTTGCGGCGTCAGCCTTGGAGCGCGGCAGGTATCACCCGGGCGCTGGAAGAACGGGACGCGGCGAAGAAAAAATTTTGGGAATAACTTTCTTGGGACGTACTTTTTTGACTTGTTGAGGTAGATTTTGATTGTGCCTGAGGTGCGCTTTCAGAAAACTACAAGGATTGCCTAACTCTCCGGAAAGTACTTCTGTTAGAAGTGGAAAACCCAAAATTCTAAGAAGGCGCACCTTCAACTTTGAAGGCCCATAAAATCTTTCGTATGCGACATTTTGGAAATCTGTAAAAAGTTTCAGAAACTTCAAATATTTCTCTAACAAAACAGTATAAAAAGTTTAGTGATTGTCCCCTTTTTCAAAAAATTGTCCCGTTCGAACATTTTTCGTGCAAAAGCGAGTTTTTGGGCTTTCAGCGACCATAACTCACTTCATTTTCATTTCTGTGATGCACTTTTTTCATGGGGTGAAAGTACAGGATTTGCTCTTTCTAACAAGCCCCAAACCGTTTTTCAAAGTTCATTTTTCGAGAAAATCACACGTTCGAACATTTTGGGGGGTTTTGCCGAACACTTTTTTTGAAATCGCGAGTTTTTGGGCTTTAAGCGGGCATAACTCACTTCATTTTCATTTCTGTGATGCACTTTTTTCATGGGGTGAAAGTACAGGATTTGCTCTTTCTAACAAGCACCAAACCGTTTTTCAAAGTTCATTTTCCGAGAAAATCACACGTTCGAACATTTTGTTCCCATAGGTTTTTGAGCAGCACATGCGAGTTTTTGAGCTTTCAGCAATAATAACTTCCTTCAAAGAACTTGTTGGGGAGGGGCGAAGACATTTTTGAAGACTACGAGATTTCTGCTTTCTTATTACAGTTGTCTGGAAGAAGCGTCCTCAAAAAATTAGGTCCCGAAGAACTTTGTTTTCAGCCCCGAGAAGTCAAACCTTTCATAGGGATGCATTCAACTGTTCTTTATTCCTCAAGAAAACACTGTAATTTGCCTAAAACTGTCTCTCTGTGCATAATAAATCGAATCTAATGCGGTCTGCACAAGCAAGTCTTGCCCTCGGATACGCCACGCACGCGCCTGTGGCTGGCAGTCCTCGAAATTGCGACCCCCTTCCGACCAAAATGCGACCCCTTCGTTCGAACAGTTCGAACGGACGGTTGACCCTGATTCAAATGCCACTACGATTCTTAGTGGAAGTAGAATGCATGGGCCATGCATCCTAAATGGGATTGATCAGTGCCGAATGCTTCATGCTTTACCACTTCTATGAATAGTTTGTGGGTGGACGGGGTAGCAGACATGGTCTACAATGAGTAACGCCTGATACATCCTGGATTTTTGCTCACTTCTTGTTCTTTACAATTTTTGAACAACTACTCCCCAAAATTTTCTGAGTTCTATGTTTTCTTTTTCTTGAATCTAACTATTTTTCTTGTGATATATTTATAACTAGTTATTTTTTGCCCGAAGGCAGTTTGCTCTTCCTGATATTCAGTTCTTATTCGAGTATTTAAGTACTCACCAATGGGAAGCACACTCCAAGTTTCACTCATGCTAGAGAACAAGCTAAAGGATATTTTGACTCCAAGAAGTTTCCTGAGGTTTGTCTACCTAGCATTCATACTTTTTTGGATTCCAGGTTTTCTACTTAAATGCTCTTAGCTGGTTAAATGATTGCGCATTATGGCTAGTCTTTTATTCAGAAAATGCGCTCCACTTATGACTTTATCGAACTGCAATAAAGAAATTTGAGCACGGATTTGTGCAGTATTGAGATAGTAGAGGTTTGGTGAATTTAATGTTCTAGGCTATCGAGATCTACAGCCGGGCTCTTAGTCTCTCACCCGGCAATTATGATCGAAGTATACTTTTGGCGAATCGTGGTATGGGTTATCCTTTGTCGTAGGTGGGAAGGCGATTCTTATGCATGTGTCCGTGACTGTGTGGAGGTGAGAGCTTTTTTACTTTTTGAATTATTTTACGTTACCAGATTGGTTGCGCACGCGTTCGCGTGC
>MU888510.1:0-21010 GCA_036418205.1 Ostertagia ostertagi
GCCGTCGATGTTACATGCTAAAACGCGCACTTTGTCACCTTTACTACTTTGGATGGAAATAGAATGCGTGTCGCATCTCAAAAGGGGATTGATCAACGCGAATTCCCCTAAATGAAATTTTTCGCAATGTTTTTTCTCCAACCTTCGCAGGTTTTTTTTACGACTATCATGCACGCTTGGACAGAATTTACAGTAAAACACCTTCTTCGGGCTTGGGTCATGACCTGATTACTTCCTTATCGGTGATGTGATTGATGTATTTCGATTTCGAACTTGAAGGCCAGGAAGACCCATTTAGTTCAAACAAGAAATAAGATTGATTCGAACGGTATAGTATATTATTTCTGATTGCATTCAACGACAACCCATTCGTAAAAAATTTTGAACTAGCGCCATGTTCTTTCAAGACCGAATAAAAAACGGTTGAGCGAAGGTCTTCTAAACACACCTGAACGGCTAAAATTGCTACACATGACGGCGCTAGGGCTAGGACGATGAGCGCCGTGGCTATCATACCTGAAATCCTCTTCAATAAAGCACTATTCCTTCTGCTATGCACTGAAACCGTCATATCAATCAATCACAACAAATCACGGATACATTCCAACAAGGAAGAAGCATGTGAAGCAAGTATTGCTACCGCCTGCAGTAACACAACTTGTTGCGAGGAGGAGGTTTCAGCGTTGATGTGAAAGCAGAGTAAAATGATTCACGCAGCTCGAGGGGATCTCCCTGCCCTGCAAATCTGCAGTCAATGTAGGCGGTACAAAGTATCGCGTCCATGGGGACGATGAGGAAAATTACGTACTGGTTAGGGGTCCTGCCCAATGAGACAACAGGTAGTGTTTCAGTGGCAGTGGCGCCTTATCAACGGCGTGATAAGGCGCCGAAATCCACTTCCGGGTAGCAAAAACAAATCCTATCGATGTGGAAGGGGTTGCGATGGCAGCGTGCTAGATGATACCGTTATCGTTATCGTCCCGTTTTCATTCTGGAGTGCACCTCATTCCAAGCAGCCGTATCATATCGTATCTTCCATGGGGTTACGCTCGTCCAACAATTATCTATCTCAGACCCTTATCGGTTGATAACGCGAGGGAGCAGATCCACGTGGAACCCAGCGTGATCCCTTCCTTCGATTCAAACTAAACTTTTTCTCAATAAACGATTAGCAGACAATGTGTACTGAGTTACATCGCCGTGACATACAATGTTACATATATGTACGATTGAACCCTTGTCGCTGTCTATGCATTGAATCTACAAAAAGCGTTTGCGTCATCAGTTTGAAAGAAATAGATAAATATGACGTGAAAAATGAAAAAGGAAACGAAAAGTAGAAAGTGAGCGATAGTCCTTGGAAAGCACAAGGGGTACGATATCGATATATGGGAAGGGGTCAAGAATTGTGGGATTCAAAAATTAGAGTCAAGAGGAGTAGTTAACATCGAGCAGAGGAGTATGAGCACACAAATTGGCAGTAATGAAGTTCATTGAACAATTTGCTATAATAAATTATGCTATACCGGCTATAATATGGGCATAATTGCTACAGCATTAACCAGTCGTGAATCAATAAGTAATTTAAGATGTTGCGGAGAATTAGAAATGCACAGGAACCCAAAACATTGACTGGAACGTCAGCTGCTTTCTTATAAGTCTTGTGTAAATTGAGTACGTATTTGAACAGGTCTGCGATTCCAATCGGAAGTCAGTTGCATTTCTAAGAATAGATGAAGGCCGATGATCTCGTGTTTGCCCCAATTACGACGTCGGAATTCGGAACGAAATGAGCGGTCGCTTGACGACCGGTGGAAAGTCAGAAAATCTTGAGCATTGAGAGTGATAGGAAAGTGCACCTACCATGGTTGCAGCTCCAGGAGAACTTATTATTTGTGGGCTAATAGGCACCACAGAAATTCAGTTATGGGAAACATTCTATGATAGGAAGGTGTGGCTAGTGGGATCCTGAATTGAAACTGTGACTGCTGAACTACCAGTTATAGAAGGCAAAAATTGATCAAAAGAGCTCAATATGAGCCGGCTCAATTTTTGATTGCTTTTGTGCATTGTGAGGGTGAGGGCGAAGCTGGGCTAACTACGAGCTAACATTCAGGTGCCCATATGGGCTGCCAACTGATAATCGCTTGCCAGGCGCTAGGAATGGACAGATAGGTGGGCAAACCTCGTAATCGAGTGTAAAATGCTTTTAAATTCCTTCACGGGGAAAGTGAATAATGCTCTCTTTTCGTAAACCACTATTTGTCGTTCTGATCGAAATCCTACTGTTATATGTTTAGATAATCTTTACGCATTGGACATTGCAGAAATTATTTTGTGACATTCATGTTTTTGTTCATTTACAAAACAAAATCTGCGGTTATGTGGTGAGGCGGCGGCGCCCACAAAATCGCGTCCGTCCCACGCGACCGAAAAGTGGAAAAGGGGCGTCGTCGTGAATGTGTTAAGGGCTCACCTATGGCTGCCCTTCCAGCTGTCATAATGGCACTACCCTTGAAGGAATGCTGCTCGGAGAAATCGTAATTCTATTTCACCCATCATCATTGGCTTGGGACAGATCGTTCACGATGAGAACGGAGAGAACAAAAAAATGCGTTTAATCTGGTAAAAAAAATCGAAGAACGAAAGGGCTGCTACGCGTTCAGTATCGCCGGACATCTCTTGCAAATGCTTGGCACGGGAATGCTTCCTCTTGGTTCTTGGAGTGCCGTCACTAGAAACTCTTTCTGGCTTTTTGACTCATTGCGTTCACATCTCACACTTCTGCTACATCCTAGCAATTTCCGCCAGTCTCCAAAATCGCTCGCTTTAATCTGATTCGTTCACTGCGTCGTCTGATACGATGCCACCCCAGGCGGACTTCTTTCCATGCCCCGCCTTTGGCTCCGCGCCACTTACCTTCGATTGTCCATAGAGTGTGGTTTTTGTAAGTTTGTTTCTCTTCGGAAACTGAATCTTTGTGCGTGAAACTTTGTATGTTGTCTCTAGTGATCACAACTGACATATGCGTGTTGGGAAAGAATGCAAGATTTTTCCGAGAAGGATTTCTTTGAAGGCAGCGACCATGATGGCTGGAGGGCGTTGCAGTTTCGATGATGTCATCACACGTCAGTGGTGGAGAAGCGTTCAGAGACGGTCCCAGCCACACTCTTGACGCGCTGGAGGATTGTGTTGTGTCCAGCCATCATAATTGCTGTCTTCAAAGGGCCTAATTACGATAATCAGGTCGTTTGGATTACTCACAGCTGTGCACACCACTTTAAGTCTTACCCCTTCCTCTCAGAAGCTGCAGTAGCAGCGTGCTCTGCTCGTATAATGATGAAGACAAAGTGTTGAGAGAACTGGAGGGAGGCAAATGCGAGGGCCTAAGGGTCACTGCGCGAGAAAGGATGACAAGCAATAGGATCAAATATCAAATGAAAAAATAGGAACAAGTTGATAAGTAATTAGAAGGAAAACTTAGCGAGTAAACATAGTGAGTTTATATTGCTTTCTCGGAGTAGGTACTTTGAAGGCAATTACTCAGAAATGTGTTCGGATGGCCTGCCTCACGATTAGATGTTTGACTTATCGCGTATACTTAGTGTATTGTAGGCATACTTAGGCTATTATGCTTACTGCAATTGCATATTCGTAAAGTGTAGTAAAAATTTAGAAATGATACAAAAAGATACGATTTGAGAAAAACAAACATAAGAAATAGAATGCATTTGAAAATGAAAACTAGGAAGGATTAGCATACTAGAGTACTGTGAAATATGATACAATGAAATTATTATGCAAAATAATAATAATTAACATTTTGCTTGCAATTGTAATGCCCTTCTTTTGTGCTCATCACTAGTGGAGGAGAGGATCAAAGAGTTCAATTGCGATTAAATTAATACAAGAAAGAGAGCCATGATATTATCAATGGGAAAATGGACAGAAAATTGAGGCAAGTTTCCCCGTTTCCTCAGGGGAATTGTCATATTCGCCATAAGCTGAGGCTTATCACTGCCAGATTTTCTGATGCGGGAAGCGATTCCGACTCTGCTTTATTGCTGAACATGGACAGCGCCTCGCGTCTGCTTTGATTTCCATCTGAAGGTATACCCTAGGATCAAAGTGGTGTGGTTCTTGCATATGATCGAAATTGCTGGTGCGAAATGGGCCGGCAGTAAGAAAAAGGAAAAGAATCCGTCAAAAACGCTTAGGTTAAGGGCTCACTCACCTTCCTAATCGGCTGTGCTAAGGGAATGAGAGACTAAGCGCGGAGAGGAGAGTATGAGGCGAGAGAGCGCAACAGATGAGAGGGCGCCAGACAACAGCCTGCTCGGACGGAGAACTTTGTAGTTGCTGCAGCTATCTGCCAGACCGAAGAGACCTGTTCACGACTTCTGTCTGGATTGTGGCTTTAAGGACATGTACAAAGAGGAGAATGAGCCATACCGTGTTTCTCCCCCTCGACTTTTTCTCCTGGTTGCATGCTTTTGCCATGTTAAATGACGTTTTCTTCAAAGAATAAGCCTTTTTCAGAATTCTTGAAATAGGTAGAATATGTTCAGAAAGGAATAGACACCTTCCCGAACAAAATTCTCTCCTGTATGAAAAGTAACTCTTGATGCAGAGCGTGTCAAAGCAGATCTAGCGAAGGTCAGCAACAATTGAGTAAAACGAGAAGTCCACGAAGTTTTTCGGCAACTTTCCCTTGGAGCATCATGCATTTTTTCAGGAGGATTTTCTGTATTTGGTGTGAAAACATTCTAAAATTGAAATGCTCCATATTACATGAACGGTTGTTAGGGTTTTGGAGAAGGACCGTTCCGGATAACGAATACGTAGAGACTAAGGTACTTAAGCCACTAAATCGTGGCTCACTATAAGCTTCTATTGAAGTTGATAGTACAGCTAAAGCAGAGCAGAGCAGAGTGGTGTGGTTGTTGTCCTGCACATGCCAGTACAACGAACAACGGTCAAGATAAATGAGTGTATTGGGTGGATAGCCCTCATTAGCTACGTCCCGTAGCACTCAAGATGATCGCTGATCGTATACGGCGAAAGGCTACGCGTGTTCCTGCATGTTAATTAGCGGTTCACAAGAACTGGAAATCTATCCCTGGGCACAAAGACATGTCGATAAAACATAGCTAGTAGATGGGAAGGGTCTCTAGTGTCATATGGAACTGCATAAGTATGTCACGGTAGCAGGTGAGAGCGGGTATCTATAGGAGAACGAAAGATAAGAAGGGATATGATAAGAAGTCACAGGGAAACTCTCAATCAGTTTCTAAGCTCAGGGAAAGGAACCAGGATGGATGTGCTTGGCGATGATCATGAACCAGACTAGGATGCGCCAACGCTTTCGATTAGTAGATTACATAGCAAAGGTGTTCGGAAGCATGTCAAACACCACTATGAATGGCTATGGACAAATATAATTCAGTTTGTGTTCACGCCTGAAAAGGTTTAGCTACCAAATAAACAATCCAAAGGGTATAGAGTGTTCAGTAAGCCTGCGCGGGATCCAATCCTGCGTGAGGGGTAACTAAGACACGGCTGCTGTATTTATATCATAACAATTGTTTCACAAAGGAGTAGAAAGCAGATGACGAGAGGAATGGACCGTTGAACTCAGTCCTAAGCCAGGTTTATCAGGGCCCTCGTTACGTCCGAGCTGCCGGTGCTAACGGAATGAACCACACAATGAAGCCTTCATTTCTTTTGTGCTCTCTATTTCAATATTTTTAGAAAGTGGGTAAAAACTTGGAGGGGCGATAAGGTTTCAGGTTTCCCCGGGAAGGATCGCTCAGAGTCCTGTAAATTAGAGAAGACAAAAGCCAAACAGATGTTGCATATTGAGGTTTTATGGGAATCAGCTGTTTGGTGTCATGGAGAAATCAATCCTTAGGATAATAAAAGAGACGTTTGGTAAGGTTCCTGAATAGCACACAAGTTTCAAAGAATACAGAGAATTATTGGCAGAATGCTATCAAACAGCTGGTTTACAAAGTTTCGAGAGTTATCAGCCACCAGCTGTTGAATGAGCCCAATGATCAAGTTCCCCAACATTTTATCAATACGAGAGTGCAACAAAAACAACAAAGCGACTGTTGAAAGGATAAAGCATCTGGCGTCGATCGGGCCGTTGTTTGCGATGAGCCACGCATTCGGCCCAATTTTCAATCACAGAGGCATTTTACAACGACTTAGCGAGCACAGCGAAAGCTAATCACTAGCCCCTACAATGGGCGAGTCTAAGGAAGGTAAAAAAGGGACCATATTTTTCTTAATGTTTTCTGTTCACAAGTGGCTTGTTATTTTCATAGTTGGCCTATGTATGTGGAGGGGGACAGCAATTGTGCGGGTGAAATTTGATGTAGATCTCTCGTGAAGTCTGTGTTGAATCTTCTGATCTGATCAAGATCTTAATTAAGCTGCAGCACTTCTTTATGTGCTCTTCTTTACGACAATTAATTATTAGGGTGTCCCGGAAGCGTCCCACTGTAAACATTTATTTGTTAACATCATTTCAACAAAAACAAAATCTATCATCCTTATACGAAGTATGACTATCGGTGACGTGTTGCCAAAGAGTCATCGATGACTCGATGCTGACCCAGAAACTCGGTGGTTTCTAGTCGTAAAATGTCCAAATCAGACACCGATTACCTTTCTGAAGAAAAACTCTCTTTGAGAGTTTCTAAGCGTAGGGGATCTAAACGTTCTGATGCATCGTGGGACGAGAGTGATAGGGGTCGCGAAGCGGAATGTTACTCCGTGCTTTGGACCCGGTGATACGCTTAGTAGAAGTTCATTAATCAAAGCGTGAGAAAAGGCTCCCTTCTTTTCTGATGTTGAACTGAAGGGCGGACACGATTCAGTTATGAGTTATTTCACATAGTGCTCTCCTCTTAGCCTACTTGAACATATTTAAGAACAGCTGAATAAACTTCTTGCGTGAGATCCAGAAATGCGGCGCCACCTTTGAGACACCCCAATATGAGAAAAACTAATTATTATTTTTAATTTTTTCAAACTGAAACTACTAAAGGCAAGTTCTGATGGAATATTCTCGGTAAAGGGCCATAAAAGAGCGAGCAATGGATGTCCCAAGGACTCTGCAGGAATAATGCCTTCAGCAAAAGATTGGGTTTTGTGAGAGATGGATACGACGAGGTCAAGGTGATTTTCATTAGAAGAGATAACGCAGAGTCGCTGATTCGGCCTAATGGGTAGCGTGGAAAATGTTCACTGGTCAGATTTAGTGTAAAGCGGCCGACTTTTTGCTAAGGCCGAAAGATCAGTGATCAAAAGCAGATCCTCTTCAACAATGAGCAGTTTAATCTGGGTGATTAATTGGTTAGCCTTAATCGAAGCCAAGTCTGCCAATGTCAGGTGTCAGATATGTTCAAACTACGGCACCCTTTGTCGAAGATGTCATTTTTAGCCCCTTATCCGGTCCGTCTTCGAAGGCGCGAACATTACAATACCGCTACTAATTTTTGTTCAATCGACGGTTTGCGACGGTCGGAAACCGTCGCAAACCGTCGGCTCGCCATAACTCTTTAAAAAATGGTTCGCTCGACCTGCAGTTTATACCATCTGATAGCTCTGCTCGAGATCTACAAGATGGTTAAATTCAATTTCTGAAAGAGCTCCATCTAGGATTGCGCCATGCACTCGACCTCCATCCCGAGAAGTAATGAATATACTTTGTATGTGATGCGCATATAAGTCCTCCTATGCAGCCTGATCATCCCACAGAAACATGGATCTCAACACCCTCAGAATACGCCACGTACCCAACCGGTCCACCATATGGTGAGATTGAATGAATGTTTTTTTTCGAATTTCACGATCTTTAATTCGTTCTAGAGCGCTAATTGGCTAACCGTGCGCTGATCAACCCATTCTTCCACTCCAAATGAGAATCTTCGAACAGTTTCCAGCAGTAGTAGTAGACCTATTATGTGACATTCCCCACATTTAGAGGAGATGATTTGCGGAAACCTGAGAAGATAGCCAGGAATCTCTCCACTGACGTAGACTCCAGTTACTTCTCTGTAGGATTGATGTAGAATATTTGGTCACGGGTAAGCGCTCCGTCCGTGGTGTGGCCCCAAACATCACTCTCCGTCATGCCCTAAAATGAAAATCAGATTTTTTGCTCTTCCAGATGACTCTACAGAGCTGAGGGGTGCACCGTTCGATTTCCCATGAAAAATACTACCGAATGGTGTACAACTCAGGTTTCACACAAAACTTTGTTTTTCTCACTTTTTTGCTCCCCATTGCCGATCGTCCTCCCAGCCCTTGGCGCCACGTGCGATTTAGCGAGAAATTCTCTCCACCGACGTGGACTCCGGTCACTTGTCTGTAGGAAAGAGGTAGAATATTTGGTCACGGGTAAGCGCTCCGTCCGTGGTGTGGCCCCAAACATCACTCTCCGTCATGCCCTAAAATGAAAATCAGATTTTTTGCTTTCCAGATGAACTCGCAGACCTGAGATGTGCCCCATTGGATTCCCCGTGAAAAATGCTATCGAATGATATACATTACTCCTCCCAGTTGAAACTTTGGTTTTTCACCGTTTTCAGCCTTCCCCTATTGCCGATTGGGCATCATTATTCCACTATTACTATCCCAAAATCTCAAAGTTTCATTTTTCGTCGAAACTTTGCCTATTGGGGTAATTCGATGCCCTGATTACGAATATGACATTCATTCTCGTAGTGGGGCCCCAAACATCACACCTCGCCCCATTTTTTGCGACAACTTCAACTTTTTTTGTTCCATGTTTAGAGCAGCTGTTATGTAGAAAGCTGTGAAGGCAGCGACAAATTTCCTTTACTGACGTAGACTACGGTTACTTGTCTGTAGGAATTACATAGAAACCTTGGTGGCAGGTGAGTCTTCCTTCCGTAGTGCGACCCCAAACATCACACCTCGTCATGCCCTTGCGATATGATCAGATTTTTTTCTGTTCTCCAGATGAACATAGAAGACTGAGATGTGCACCATTCAATTCCCATAACAAATACTGTCGAACGGTATACAACTCACTTTCTGGAGAACATCTAGTTTACCTGCCACTAGATCCATTTTGTGACATTTCCCAATTTTCGAAGGGATGTTTTGAGGAAATTCGAGAAGGGAGGGACGAACTCTCTTCCCTATCGTAGAGTAAGTTTACTTGTATGTTGGAAAAAGATGATACACTCGGGCTTGAGCGAGTGTTTCTTCCCTGGTGTGGCCTCAAACATCGCTCTCCGTCATGCCCTGAAATAAAAACCAGATTTTTTGGTCTTCCAGGTGGCTCTACGGAGCTGTGGTGTACACCATTCGATTCTCCATGCAAAATGCTATCGAACGATATACATCTCAGTTCCCACTTGAAACTTTCGTTTTTCACCGTTTTCGGCCTTTTCCTTATCGCCGATCGCCTTCCTCAGCCCTGGCCACCCACGTGCTATTCACGTGCGCGGAGCGTGAGAGCTCACGTGACAGCCGATGGCCTTTCTCGGTAGCTGGCGGGCAGCCCGATCGATACACCGCTATGCGTGTCGAAAGTGCGTGGGAAAGTCACCACGCACCGCGCACGTGAGTGGCCAGGGCTGAGGAAGGCGATCGGCGATAAGGAAAAGGCCGAAAACGGTGAAAAACGAAAGTTTCAAGTGGGAACTGAGATGTATATCGTTCGATAGCATTTTGCATGGAGAATCGAATGGTGTACACCACAGCTCCGTAGAGCCACCTGGAAGACCAAAAAATCTGGTTTTTATTTCAGGGCATGACGGAGAGCGATGTTTGAGGCCACACCAGGGAAGAAACACTCGCTCAAGCCCGAGTGTATCATCTTTTTCCAACATACAAGTAAACTTACTCTACGATAGGGAAGAGAGTTCGTCCCTCCCTTCTCGAATTTCCTCAAAACATCCCTTCGAAAATTGGGAAATGTCACAAAATGGATCTAGTGGCAGGTAAACTAGATGTTCTCCAGAAAGTGAGTTGTATACCGTTCGACAGTATTTTTTATGGGGAATTGAATGGTGCACATCTCAGTCTTCTATGTTCATCTGGAGAACCAAAAAAATCTGATCATATGACGAGGTGTGATGTTTGGGGTCGCACTACGGAAGGAAGACTCACCTGCCACCAAGGTTTCTATGTAATTCCTACAGACAAGTGACCGTAGTCTACGACAGTAAAGGAAATTTGTCGCTGCCTTCACAGCTTTCTACATAACAGCTGCTCTAAACATGGAACATGTCGCAAAAAAAGGGCGAGGTTGAAGTTGTCGCAAAAAATGGGGCGAGGTGTGATGTTTGGGGCCCCACTACGAGAATGAATGTCATATTCGTAATCAGGGCATCGAATTACCCCAATAGGCAAAGTTTCGACGAAAAATGAAACTTTGAGATTTTGGGATAGTAATAGTGGAATAATGATGCGCAATTGGCAATAGGCTGAAAACGGTGAAAAACCAAAGTTCAACTGGGAGGAGTAATGTATATCATTCGATAGCATTTTTCACGGGGAATCCAATGGGGCACATCTCAGGTCTGCGAGTTCATCTGGAAATGCAAAAAATCTGATTTTTATTTTAGGGCATGACGGAGAGTGATGTTTGGGGCCACACCACGGACGGAGCGCTTACCCGTGACCAAATATTCTACCTCTTTCCTACAGACAAGTGACCGGAGTCCACGTCGGTGGAGAGAATTTCTCGCTAAATCGCACGTGGCGCCAAGGGCTGGGAGGACGATCGGCAATGGGGAGCAAAAAAGTGAGAAAAACAAAGTTTTGTGTGGAACCTGAGTTGTACACCATTCGGTAGTATTTTTCATGGGAAATCGAACGGTGCACCCCTCAGCTCTGTAGAGTCATCTGGAAGAGCAAAAAATCTGATTTTCATTTTAGGGCATGACGGAGAGTGATGTTTGGGGCCACACCACGGACGGAGCGCTTACCCGTGACCAAATATTCTACATCAATCCTACAGAGAAGTAACTGGAGTCTACGTCAGTGGAGAGATTCCTGGCTATCTTCTCAGGTTTCCGCAAATCATCTCCTCTAAATGTGGGGAATGTCACATAATAGGTCTACTACTACTGCTGGAAACTGTTCGAAGATTCTCATTTGGAGTGGAAGAATGGGTTGATCAGCGCACGGTTAGCCAATTAGCGCTCTAGAACGAATTAAAGATCGTGAAATTCGAAAAAAAACATTCACTCAGTCTCACCATATGGTGGACCGGTTGGGTACGTGGCGTATTCTGAGGGTGTTGAGATCCATGTTTCTGTGGGATGATCAGGCTGCATAGGAGGACTTATATGCGCACCACATACAATGTATATTCATTACTTCTCGGGATGGAGGTCGAGTGCATGGCGCAATCCTAGATGGAGCTCTTTCAGAAATTGAATTTAACCATCTTGTAGATCTCGAGCAGAGCTATCAGATGGTATAAACTGCAGGTCGAGCGAACCATTTTTTAAAGAGTTATGGCGAGCCGACGGTTTGCGACGGTTTCCGACCGTCGCAAACCGTCGATTGAACAAAAATTAGTAGCGGTATTGTAGCTTTCGGTTCCGCTTCTTCTAGCTTCTGTTTATTTTCTCATGAGGTCAGCTGTGCGTAGATGAAAAGAGGACAACTCTTGCTTACTATTCCTCGTCCTTCCACCAATGACTCGACCAACTTCGCCTCTTGGCTTTCGAAAATAGTAGGTCATTCAAATATTTTCTCTAAATCCTATTCTTCCACTGATAGGCAAGTTCAAGAGTGCTAATCATAAGCAAGTAATATGCTCCGAATGGAAATAACCAAAAGAAGGTGGACAAATAGACAAAAGTAAATAAAAACGACCAACTTGTGAATTTGTCTGCGAATCGCACATCGTGAAGTCGGGCGGAAAGTCCGCCTTGGAACACAATGGAAAATGGCCTATCACATTCTTTGTGATCAATATGATGCTAGAAGGGAGGTCAAAATTATAGCGCCAGAGATGAGTAGCAAAAGCCTCTCGATTTTTTGAGCCTCTATTTGGATTGCGCCATACATTCGATCTCCGTTCATGTAGCCAAAATGATTAGCGCGTTCAAATCGTTTCTTGTTACACGATGACTGTTGCACTATGACTGCATCCGCATAGCGCAGGCAGTATTCGGCTCAATGCTAATATCCACTTCGGATGAGTGTCACTTCGACATCGAAATGACACGTGGATGAGTTGGCTTTGATGAAAATCAGCTTTGGCGCGTATCATTTGTGTCAGATTCGCGCTTCTGGCACTCTCCCGCCGTGGTCTCATCCAAGTTTGAGATCAAAGTGCTGGTAAAGACATTGAAAAAAATGGAAATATTGCACCAAAATCAAGTTTTACACTGCACTTGGCTTTATTTGAAGACTGATTCGGGATAGCTGTGAGGAGCGAGACCCGAAAAACAAGTAGAGTGCGAGGTTGCCTTGGTTGTCTACGTAACCAGGTCCACAGCTCTCGACGGCCTTGTCATGTGGTTTGAGTCGCGAAAGTGGCCCTTATCTTTTACGACTGCGGATTCACATACTCACCCAATCCAATGTGCATGTCAGATGGGCGACATGGACTACTGGCTTTAGGCTTTTGAAAAATTGTGAGACAATGCTGTACAGGAATAATTGAAGTGAGGTTATGAACGGATACGAAGTGGTTGCTTTGCAGAGCCATTAGTGAGCTGAAATCTGCGGTATTGGAACCAAATGGTTTTATAAGTACATAGGCTAACAAGCAGTACCAATGTTAACGCTACATTAAAAGGGTTAGCGACCTGGCGATTAGACAGATGTGAAATTTTGAAATTAGGTGCGGTGATGCGTACTTTCTCGATTCCCACGCATGACCTTCTATGAGGCGTGAAATGTCAAAAAGTAATTAATCGACTGTGATAACTGATTGGTGGTCGAGAAGGACATAGCGGGAAGCTGGGGAGTACTGATCGCGTGATATTTGAAGCAGAATTTCTCGGTCGCACTGACTGTTAACATAAAACGATGCCAATGTGATGAAACTTGTTCTTAAGGCAATTTGAGAAAAGCAAAAAAATCCGTGAAAGACGTATCGCTGGCAATTCTGTCCATGCTGAAGAAGTACGACTCAGAAAGCGCTCTGCAGACGCCAGCAAGCGAAGCTCTTCATGTACTGAAATTCATTTTTTGATTAAGGGCCTATTTTAAGGAGGATCATACGAGAAATCATTGTCTTTGAAGCTTAAAGGCAGCAGTTACGATAAATTCAAGAAGGGTTTAGTGTGACGTGGTGGTGCTCAATGGTACGCCAGTAGCGAAAAAAGCAGAAAAATCCGTCAAGAAAACGCAAAACGGGACCCCTTTTTTGGCCGTTGGTTTTCACTCATGAACAGGTAACAGCTCAGAAAGTGGACGTATGAACGAGTTCACCGCAATTTGATGGCACCATGCCAAACTACGCTTTAATCGAGATGCTCCATTTCGCCGCTGCTGGCCACGCAACTCGTCAAATCAGCACTTAAGCTAGTGGGCCGATCGCTTTTGAACATACTTTCCCGATGTGTTCGCATTTTATCGTACCCACCTGCTTCAAAATAGGCTAGTAAACGATGCAGTGGTGAAGAAAAAACGAAGGGAAATGACTCAGAACCTTTCTTACCTCCTACCCCCACCCTTCGCTTCAGACACGCCAATGAAGCAACGAAGTCCTTCACAAATATCAATACCGATAAGCTTATTATGTCAACAAATATTTCCTCTCATTGATGACGAATTACCCAGAAAAGCTCCAACGGCAGCTCAACGCTGAAGTCCCTTTCAAAATGATCAGGAAAGTATCCTGATAAATACTTGGAGGCAGGCCTTGCTACTATAGGTGGCATTTGCTAGGACTAGGGTTCGCTAGACTGCAATGAGGGCGCCCTTCATCGCGATACAAGGCGCTTCTCGCTTTCTTGGGGGCCCATCCCCTTGCAGTAGGCACAACTCCCATTCCTTCACACCCATTTTATCGTAATACCCGCCTTCATGCTCATCTGCAATTAGGGTGGAATCCCTACTACACGGGGGAGGGGGAGGGGAGGAGCAGAAAAAAAGACATTTTGCCCAGGTCGCACTTCGGCCTTTTTTCTTCGCAGAGATTGCCGTCGTTGACGGAAGTTCCTCAGCAAAATATTCCCTAAATGTCCCTCTATAAGTACACGCAGGCCCTCCTTCACTGCCCTCACCGTCTTCAGAATATGACGTCATCTGTCACCGTCGTCGAGCTCAGGGAGGCCTACAGTAACTGCTTCAGCCTGAAGCTCTTACATAATTTCTTGGATCGAGTTTCCTAGGGACATTAGCTCTAACTATGCAAACCCCTCGGAACCCGCCCTTCGGAACCCGTCGTAACGGTACACGATCAGTCGAGAACCCCATTGAGCTCGACCAGAGCACCATGTTTCCGGGGCAAATTTTCTGATGCCGTCCACGTAGATGGCCACTATGAAGATTTTCTTATGAAATGAAATGCGCTCTTCAATTCTAAGTTGGGAGCACACGCTTTGAGCTGAGCAAAGTGTGATTAAATCCATTTGAAGTGTGAAGGAGGCAACGTGATCGAGTCCTTTGACGTTGCTTCATTATACACAAACGTATCCAATGACTGTGCTATGGAGGCCGTACTTGAAATTCTCAATGAACACCAAGCCTCTATAAATTCCTATGGTCTATCAATATCCCAGACCATGTCGCTTCTCAAAGAATGTCTGGCATGCAATGTATTCAAATGGTCAGGCGAGTATTATAAACAAGTTAGAGGGCTCGCTATGGGGCAACGACTCGCCCCTGTACTCGCAATAGCGTTTATGTCGAAAATAGAAAGACCTGTTCTAGAACGGAAGCCCTTACTGTACTGTCGGTATATAGACGACTGTTTGATTGTGTGTCCTACCCAAATGGAGATGGACACCTGTTTCGAGCTGCTTTAATAATCAATCGGAACACATAAAGCTAACCAGGGAAAAACCGACGGAAAGTGGCTCGCTTTTCTGAATGTTCAGGTTCAGATCAATGCAGGTACTTTCAAGACGAAATGGTATCGGAAGCCGGCTAGTAAGAACATACTGATTCATTTCAGTTCTGCGCACCCCTCTAATACGAAGAAGGCCATCATTAGAAATATGATGCGCACCGCCACAACAGTTTCATCAGGAAGCGACGAAAAGGCTGAATCGCTCGAAAAGGCGCGCCACATAGCACAGGCGAACGGCTATCCCACACCAGGAAGACACAGGCGATGGGTGGTCTCGACTGGCCGTCGTGAAGAAGAACAGACCAAAATACCCTTCTGCATTCCGTTCATTTCCGACGAATTGAGTGCGGCCATACGCTCATGTGTAAGAAAGGCTGACCTCCAAGAATGGGTGAGGGTGGTGGACATTCCATCCACAAACCTAAAAGGACGATTGGTCCGAAATCGCCTATATGATCGTGTTTGTGTGACCCCTTCCTGTGTCATATGTCCATTCGGCAGGGACGGCGATTGTATGACGTCAGGCGTAGTATACCTTATTTCATGCCTCTCTTGCAAAGAGGAGTACATCGGAGAAACAGGCAGACCTCTCTGCGTTAGGATAAAAGAACATCTGGATGGCATGAGAAGGTCTCAAGTTGCTACTCCCCTGGGAAAGCTGAAATGGCACTCTTTGCGGCCTTGTGTGGCTTTTGACCTACATGATCAATCCCCCGCGGGGTCTTCCTGACGGGGGCGGGGTCGGGGGCTACTGCATAGTAATCAATAATAAGGGTTCAGGGGGTTCAGCGGCGCGCCTAGCCTCGAGGGGTCCTTTTGGAGTGATTTGATCTACATGATCAACCCTCCGGAGGTCCCTAAAGCAAATGACCTGAAGGCTTTACCTATTTAAGCCGCGTTACTACCAGCTCGGGGTGGCAGGTGGACCTCTCTGGCCAGCATCTCTAAAGGTTCGTTCTCATCTCCCTCCATGACATCGTTTTAGTAGTTTACACCCTGTTGAATGAATCTTGTAGGTTGAAATAGTGTTTGGACGGGTAGTTTCCTAAATAGCTTTCGGGCTCTGAAGAAGGTGAAAGCACCGAAACGTCGGCCAAATAAAGCTATTGACAATCTTGGTCGGAAGCTCAGTACTAAACTATTCTATTCTACAAATCCATTTGAGCTTGGGGACAAAATGTCTTTTTTTTGGCCCCCACTGTACACATAAAGCGCTAAGTCTGTCTGTCTGTGGGTGTGTCACGAAATTCATAGCACGCGGACCAGCAGTCGTCAGGAGTTGATTTCAAGATATGATATAGGGGGTGGGACGGGAACATATTTGGTGGGGGTCACAAAGTGATAACGACTGATAAGAGCAGATAAGAGGCGCTAGAAACGCAAATTTCACGAAATTCATAGTGCGCTTCGCAGCAGTCGTCAGGAGCTGATTTTGGGACATGATATAGGGGGTGGGGGACGGGAACATATTTGGTGGGGGTCACAAAGTGATAACGACTGATAAGAGCAGATAAGACGCTGAAACGCAAATTTCACGAAATTATGCCATGCATATTTTAAGAATGATAGAAAGGGTGACGGGACATATGTGGTGGGGGTCCGAAAGCGAAAACGAGCGAGGAAGACTGATAGTACCGTATACGACGTAGAGGCAACTTGAAACCGGATTCTAGATAATGAATTTCATTTAAAGGCAAGATTCAGGATTGAATTATGAGGTAATTCCACTCAAATGTGAAAGTAGGGGTAGGTAGTGGACCGCCAGTGCAGAAAAGAAAAAAATCGTGAAATGCACAGGAAATACGAGCCTTTTGCTCTACGCTGCGGAGAAGTTCAAAAGGCCGGCAGGGAGATGAGAGATAATGTGAGCGCGGAGAGCGCTAGAGAAGTCCGAGTAGAGAGAGCATAGCAGATCAACATTCCGACGCAGACAAGATATCGAGCGGTGGGCGGAG
Organism: Ostertagia ostertagi; assembly: GCA_036418205.1. NCBI lineage: Eukaryota > Metazoa > Nematoda > Chromadorea > Rhabditida > Trichostrongylidae > Ostertagia > Ostertagia ostertagi. Next base: position 16,981 of record MU888510.1, read on the forward strand.
CGTGTCGCAGCAGGTGGAGCGTGTCAAAGTTCTTAGAGCCTAGCGTCTAAATAACGGTTTTCGAAGTAGGGAAGTGACGCGACCCATACACTTGCGTGCCTAGCGCTTCTAGCCACCGTAAAGGCTCATTAAGTGGGTCTGAGCCCAAACTTTCTCTTCTTCTTCTTCTTATTCTTCAGCGTTTGTCCCGCTTGTTGGCGGGGTCCGCTTTTCTGATGTGCTGTCGCCACTTTTCCCGATTAAATGCTTGGTCGGGGTGGATGTTAACCAACTTCAAGTCTGCGTGCAACGTATCGAGCCAGCGCTGTTTCGGGCGCCCCCTTGGGCCGCTTTCCGTGCACGTCTATGTTGAGGCCGATCTTGCGAACACTGTCATCATTTCCGCGAAGAACGTGGCCAAACCAACGAAGCCGAGCTTCGCGCATTTTATCAGCAATGGGAGCTACACCAAAGCGTTCTCGTATGACATCGTTCCGGACGCGATCTAATCGCGTGACACCAGCCGTCCAGCGCAGCATCTTCGTCTCCATTACACCGAGGCGAGTTTCAGTGTCCCTGGTCGCTGGCCAGCACTCAGCGCCGTACAATGCCACTGGTCTTATGACTGTCCTATAGATCTTCGATTTTAGGCGTTCTGGGATTTTCTTGTCACAGAGAACTCCCGTCATAGAACGCCACTTGGACCAAGCCGCACTCACACGCGAGTTCACCTCAGTACTCATACTGCCATCAGACGCAATTGCTGATCCAAGGTACTTGAATGTCGTTGCACGTGTCAGCTCTATTCCATTTATTTTGATAGAACCGCACTCGCTCGTGTCGGTTGTCAGGTACTCAGTCTTCCTAACGTTCAACCTGAGTCCGAACATCGCTAGGCGATCGCACCAAGCTTGCGCTTGTTGTTCGAGTACGTTTTTGTCTTCGCAGGCGAGCATCACGTCATCAGCATAGAGAAGCGTCCATGGAGCCGGTTTCTGAAGATCTCTTGAGATGGCATCCATGACGACAACGAAAAGAAGTGGGGAAAGCGCAGAGCCCTGATGTACCCCAACAGAGATGGGGAATTCTGTCGAAACGCCAGCTGACGTTTGCACTCGGCTCTTTGGGCTTGAGTAAAGCATGCGAACCCACTCGATAAGCTCTTCGGGGACGCCATGTTGTCGTAAGGCGTACCATATTACTTCACGTGGAACGCGATCAAAAGCCTTTTCCAAGTCTAGAAAGGCAAAATGCACCGGCTTTTGTTTTTCACGGTGTTTTTCTAGCAGAAGACGAGCGGCGTGTATGGCATCAATGGTGCCGCAGCCAGTCACGAAGCCGCATTGGTTCACGGTAAGCTGGACTATGTCACGAATACGGCGATCTACAATTCGTTCGAATACCTTCATGCTGTGGGAGAGCAGACGAATTGGTCGGTAGCTCGTGCAATCTGCAGGACTCCCCTTTTTCTTCCAAATCGGGATCGTCGTACTCTGTTGCCAACTCTCCGGCACTTTCTTTTCTGCGACGACTTGGTTGAAGAAGTTCGTCAGCCACTCTGCTGGATTCCAGCACTGTGACTTCCACAGATCGGCCGCCAAGTCGTCGGGACCCGTTGCTTTACCTGTCTTCATCTTCTTCAAAGCCGCCTCTGTTTCGCTCACAGTTATCTTCGAGACAGGGCCGTGGACCGGAGGAGCAGAAGGTATTGGCGGGTGTGAGAATTCCACTGTCGAGATTTTCTCGAAGTAGTCGTGCCACCGCTTCACAGCCCTCTTGCGGTCCATTACGAGTCGCCCGTTCTCGTCATTGATGCCAAAGAACTTCTCGATATCTTCGGTCTGGGCGATGGCGAGCCTTGGCTAGTTTGTAAATATAGCGTTCGCCGTCGCGCGTCTCGAGCTTCTCGCTAACGCCATCGAGATGAACTGCTCTAGCAACAGCCACAGCTTTCTTTGCTGCCTTCTTCGCGCTCTGATAGTTGTTCCAGTTATCGCTTGACTTGTCACCGAGAAACACTTGGTAGAGCCTTTTCTTCTCCCGTACTTTTTCTCTGACAGTGTCGGTCCACAGCCATGTCTGCTTGTCGATTTTCCGCCGTCCAGGCTTCGTAATGCCAAGCTCGGAGCGAGCAACACGGACTATCGCTTCTGTGGCACATTTCCATGTTTCCTCGACAGTCGTTACTGGCGGTAACGACTGTCGACGAAACATGGAAACGCTGAATGCGACTGAACAGAGCGCATTCCTTTTCTTTTCAATCGCCACCACTTGATCCTTGCAGGCCCACACCGTTCGGCTTTCTTGGTCCTTGGAGGGGCAATCTTTAATGTGCAAATCAGTGGTCGATGTTGCGTAGCGACTGTCTCGTACGGCACTGTCTTCGCGTCCGTCACTAGCCCTCGATCACGTTGCCTGACAAGAACGAAATCAATCTGAGTTCTGGTATTACCGCTGTAGAACGTGATGAGGTGTGAGTCACGTTTACGATAGTTTGTGTTCACGATGGTGAGATTGTGAGAGCTTGCATATTCAAGAATTCGCTCACCATCGGCGTTTCGTGACCCATAACCAAACCCACCATGACAACTATAACCATCTTTCGCAGATCCAACGTGTCCATTAAGGTCACCTGCGACAATGATAGCGTCCTCCGATGGTACCTCAGCGGTTTTCTCATCTAACAGGGCCCAGAACTCGTCCTTGGCTCGTTCGGAGCAGCCAGTCTGTGGAGCGTAAGCAGAAAAGATGTGGTATTGACGCTGCTCCATAGCAACAACGATCTTCATCAAGCGGTCATCGTAACGTTCGACATTCGCAATAGAATCGCGGAAACGTTCAGAGACAACCACACCGACGCCGCTGGTTGTCCTGGGACTGCCACAGAGAACGGCTTTGAAGCCGCGGCCAATGTCCCTCGACTTGCAGCAGGACCACCTCGTTTCCTGCACGGCACAGAAATCAATTCTTCTTCGCTCAGTGCTTCTACCAACTCGCACGAGCGACCCGTCAACGTGCCAACATTTAATGTTGCAACGCGAGTCTTCCATACGTTGCGGGACTTTTGGACTAGCCTAGTTGCCCCCCGATGCCGTCCTTGCACCGGAGACCCTCGCATACTTTTCACACTCGCCGGGCTTTGCGAGTGCGCGTCGGCTCCCGCGGACGCCGTAGCATTATCTCGAGATCACATAGCGACATGACATTTGTGATGTGACGTGGGTGTTCGTAGGCCGGCCTGTCACGGGGGCCTGTCGCCTGCATTCGAATGTCCGTGTTCAGCTCAGCTCACAAAAGTGAGCAGTTTCCAGTGGCACCACTTGGAGGAACGGACATCACCACCTCTGAGCTCGACACTATTTGCCTATTAACTCTTCATTTTTTTACTTTGGATTCCACGGATCTCTTTCACTGAGGGTCCTCTCTCACTGAAAGATCTCGAGCCGGTTGGTGGCGAGGCTACGTGGCGCGACCCCAGGTGGCGGATAGGGGGTAAATCGCGGACCAAAAGCCACCATGTACTTGCCCTGAGACGCAGGTGGATTCAGGGGATGGACTCCCTGTTTCTGTAGTGCTGTGTTGATTCATACCAGCTGTCTCCACTCAGGCGCATCCATGCATGCTTGCGTGTGTGGTGCGCTCTGTGTGTGTGCGGTTGGTATCCTGCATGTCGGCACAGCCAAAAGCTTGCATTCAAGTGACTGGGAAGTACATGGGAGGCGATTCGGGGCCGCCTCCAAAAATAAGCCCCTTGTTCCGCTCCAGGATAGCGTGGCTAACTACCTGGAGGTCTATCCTAGCCCGCACGACAGAGCCTGGCAAGCTACTCGTGTGCCTTCAATATGCCGAAAACAGCAATATGGATGGGCCTCATTCCCCTGAACCTGAGGGAGCCCCCAATACGGCAGCGTTGGGTAGGACCGCTCGGGAGAGGCTGCTAGAATCTCAGGGCCCGGATAGGCTGCCTAAACGAAGAAGGACTAAGATGGCGATCTGTACTTTCAACGCACGAACGCTTGCATCCGAAGCTCACATCGAAGATCTGATGATG
>MU888511.1:0-11101 GCA_036418205.1 Ostertagia ostertagi
CAAAATTTTAATTGTGACAAATTTCAAGTGTCTAATGCTCATTTTATTCGTTATAAATTTGGACATTGCAAGGCTCCTAAGAATGCAAGTGCGCTGAAAAGTGAGCCGAATAAAGTTTGTACTGATCTCGGAAGCTTGAACAGAAGCGAGTACTATTGTATCATCGTTGATGAGGAGTCGTTCATGGTCTGTTCGTATAACTTCGTATAATACGTGGGGCAAAAACGTACCGTCTGATCGTTGTCAAATCCGGTCGGTCCGTAGACAATAGTCACCGGACGAGTTTTGTCTAGAGCGTGGGCGTAGTCGACGAGGCTTCTGAAAGCATGAAATTAAATGTTTTTCAGATTCAGCGGAATGGTTGCTCTTGGCGCTGTTCTTTAGCTATGTGGTAACCAGTTGGCGCTGCACGCTGTTGCTTGATAACGCAGTTTTGCAGCGATATGGAACGGTGCGGCAAAAATTCTCCAAGTCAGCTCTGTACACCACGAATATTTGGCTTGCCCTTCTGAGCATGGTTTGATCGGATTCGGTCACCGCGCTATCTCTAAACAATATTGCGACTTTGGCTCGGCCCTCCAGTGGCGGTTAACGTTATTCCATACGCCTACTTGGACCCACTTTTTCCCGGTATGCGGACTGTCTCTTAGCAGAATTATGAAGTTTCGTGGCGAACTAACGCCCTCTTCGCCACACGCCCAACCCAGTAGTAGCAGTTGAACACTTTTTCCGTCGCGAACCCCCATCCACTTTTTTCCCGGTCTCCAGGAAATAGCACGGATTTGAGGCGGTGTGTACGCTGCTGGAACATACGGTGACCTTGGGTCTTAGCACATCAGCCTTGTTGAGTCGCTTCGCAAGTGGGTGCATACTCTGCGCTTGCGTTTCACTCCATATTTCTCGCACAGGCCTTCAAATCAATTGTCGCGTCGCGAAGGTGACAAACAAAAAATGCGCACGCGTGGTGACCTCTTGCAACAAGCCTTTGATTTTTTGTGAACTAGGATAATTTCAAGGAAATGTATGAGGTTCTAGATTCCAAGATTTGTCATCCTGCCTTAGAGGAGCGGAGGAGATCATGTTTGGATTGTTTAATGAGCAAGAGTAGGGTCAGGGGAGGAGGGGAGGGAGGAGGGTAGGCGGGAGGAAGCAGAACATTGGGAAGAACTGTCGATGAAATCGTGGATGAGAATTGCAACACGTGAAGCGTGATTCGCAGGGTTTCCCTGGACTTACTCTGTCTCCCGAGGTAAAAAAAAGTGGCAAAGACTGCACGTTATGTGGGTTTTTTCTTAGGCCGTTCCAGCTACCTGCATGTTGCCATTCTTTCGAAATCTTATGGGATCGGAGCATATGGGACCTGAGGTCTATGCGTCTGAGAATTATACCTGCCACAGTACACAAAATATCCTCACAAACTCACTTGAAATACGCTCTGGACTCCTTTCGATCGGTTTTTGGTTCATTTGCCAAACTCCACATAATCGCAGATGGATGACATTTGTCACGTTCAATGAGTTCCTCGAGCATTTTCAAGTGGAGGAGGTTATTGTCTTTTGAGAATCCTCTGAAATAGCTGATTTCCTTACGAATCAGCACAATTTACAGTAATCATACAGTACTTGAGCCCTACGGCCGGTGTCTCGACGACCACCGCAATTCCCCGTCGATCACTTTCAGCCATTCGTTCCTCAGCATAAGGATAGTGCGTGGTACGGTAACAGTTTCCGCCCATCCATTCCAGCAGGTTGAGATCCTTAGTCATCACTACCGGGTTATAGCCGCGACCATGAATCTGTGAAAGCGTGAGGTATACTGTATGAGATACGGTAGTTCAGGCACTCCAACCTCAAAGTCCTCGTGCATGCCGAAACCAAGGCAATAGAATGGTTTGTCATTGATGAGGATCTGTGATTGGCTCCAGCCGACCGTACGGAAACCGAACTTCTGACGATAAACATCCAAACGAAGCTGTTCCCGTGGCACCACCAGTTCTACCTATTCAGCGAATTTCAGTCTACGTAACTGGAAGTGGTAGTGAAAATATAGGTAAAATGAAGTAAATGCTAGCACTCAATCACACGGGGGGGGGTGTGGGAGGTTCCTATGTGCATCTAGGGCTAAGTCTCTGGAAAGGGTATACTACGAGGCTGCTCTCCCACCTTGGCGTCTCTCTCCCTATGTACGGCTTTTTCTTGAAACTCTAGGCTAATGAAAGTAAGTGCTCTGTAATTTTAAACCCATTACGCCAAAAATTCAGAGGGAAGAAACTGTATGACTTTTTCGTGGGGTGAATTGCACCCACGTCAGCCAATTCTCCCATGTTGAGCACGCTGCGCGCCATAAAATCCGCGGCAGTCACCCCAAAAGGTCAGACCGCGTCGCTTTTCCCTGTTGACTGTGCTCTCTTTCGAACATATTGCCCCATGCCTATTCCATTTGACACCGAAGAAAACATTTCTTTGCTTGTCTGCGCTTTAGCTTTTTTGAAAAGAACCATGATTAAATTTTAACGCAGTTTTTCCACGATATGCCATAGTGCAGACGGATGAAGAACAGCGCACAGCAGGGATTCTAATTGCTGCGAACTAGTCATGGTAAGGCGCGACATATACTTTTGTCATGTAGAGTCACACCCTTTCCTTATCACCTTGTTAATGCATGACGAATCCGTAGAAGGACTACAGACGCTCCAGGATCAACTAGTGTAGATTCTGCACGCGAAAATGAAAACGTTAAGATGGCATTGAAGAGGGAAGGAAAAGAATCCGTCGGAAATACCGAACCTAAAGGAAGGTTTCACAGAAACTTGGAAGTCGGCGGAGGGAAAGCATATCGGCTAGGGAGGCAGGCCCTGAAGTGTGCAGGAGATGCACGTTTCACAGCGAAAAGAAAGAAAGCCCTGTAAACATCCACCAGTTTCTAGCGCCTGCCTTCGGACTCTAGCCGCATATTCAAGCCGCTCTAGCAGAAAGGCAGGAAGAGACGTTTCCGATGATGGCATATATTTATTATTGCGCACTCAATATACTTGAGTACGCATTTTATCAGGCGTTGTACTACTGCTACTCATACAGAATGTAATGTAACACAGCTCATCCTGACCAATAGGGGCCTGTTCAACGCTGGGCAACTTTTGATAGAATGTGCTCACCTCCAATGTATAGAGATTCGGTTCACCCATTCCTCGAGGCCACCATGGTCTCACTGTTGACAGTGAGCCTTTCTGTTCAAGACCACGGGCCGAGTACACCTATATGAATTTCGTTGGAAACGATCAAAAAACCCTTGATGAATATTCGGTCGGTTGACTTACCACGACTCCATCAGGATCCAACATTCGCACAATGACGTCTTCATCGGAACGATTTTGACTCAGTGTGACTTCATAAGAAAATGATCCTGAATAATAAGAATAAGAAAGTATCCGGAAAACCAAAGCTCAAATGGAATGTCATCCAAAGGTAAAAATCGTATCGGCGGTCACTCCGGGTTCTATACCACGGAGATCTTTACCATAACACCGCGGCTCCGAAGGTATCAGATCACAATTAGATCTGCAGCTTACATGTTCCTGGCAAATAGATGTCACACAGAACGGCCGCGAATGTACGGAATTCAAGGACTTCAGAATTACTTTGAGTAGTTTCAAATCTTTCAACTCAAACCTTTCAATGCATCTGAGTGATGATACCGTAGATTACTGATAGTAATACATTATGGATCTTGACTGCTACTTGAAAGGTGTAAATATATAAGTTCATACGTCACTCACAGCCACACCAATAGCCGCCATTAAAAAACCCATTTCGCGACAGAACAGTCGATACTAACGTAGGCTGAACACGAAGATGCTCACTTGGGACCATGTCAGCCACTGGTGGCTGACGGCTTCAAATGGAATTTTTGAAAACAGTAGGAGGTCTTCGAAAAATCTTCTCCACTGTGAAATTATCTCTTGTACCAACCCCGGCTCCCCGCAAAACATAACTCGATCATGTAACTACTCGATAGGCTCAGACCCTAGCAAAAGGAATATCATGCCACTAACTTTTTATTGCGCGAAAAAATTCATCCTACTATCAAAATTCTCTGAAAATGTTGATTTTTTTTCCTCTGAAACTTCTCCCATGGGAGTTATCGAGGGTGCTAATCACGAAAACAAGATCCATTCTCGGCGCTGGCGCCAAATTGACGCCATCTGGCACCAAATGGCGCCAGAAATGGATCCCATAATCGTGATCAGGACCCTTGATAACCTTCACAGGATAAGTTTCAGCGTGGACTACAGATGATCTATTAAAAAACACTGAAAAAAAAAACAAGATATTTTCCCTTGACAATGTCAGCCACTTGGTGCTGAAAACATTTCACAATCGCTATCGCCGGCGAAACTAGAAGTATAGAACGGCAGAAACAGCGAAATCCCGCGCGAGAAGGGATCCCGCGAATGGGTTATAGGGTGACCATGTCATGAAAGTAGTGACTGAAAAATGATGAGCCGGAACCGCACTAGAGTTCGCGATGATCCTAACATAAAACATCCACGATCAAATATGACTTGGCGAGTTATACCAATGATAAACGAATGCGATTCCAGCGTAGTGAAGAATCAAAATACCAACATTTTGAAGGACCGTTTAGTTCGAGAATCTAAACTTCGAAATTATATACATTGTTAAGCAATTCGATAACATAAAACATGGATGGAGTTTTTGACTTGCCATTATGAATGTTGCGGCTTAGCTTTTCTCTGTAGAATTCGAAGAGTAACAAATCATTAGTCCTTGGACAATCTTTTCCAATCGGTGTGGAGGGCAGAAATATAATATTAAGCTCATTCGGATCAAAGAAATAAGTAGTAAGCCTCAGTTAGCATCAGTGGCATGAGGCCTGACCGACGCTAATAGTGCATCATTTTTGAAAGCACTGCTCGGAAAGGCGTGAAAGAAAAATGCTCTGAAATGAGATCGGCATTCGGAAATCGGAAGCCGTTGAAGACCCACATTTTTGCCGTCAATGAATCGTGTAGTATCCTTCATGTAATTGAAATCGCCTTGTGGAATTGTCGACCATGAGAGAGTGTTGTTTACAGCAACAGTGATCTACAAACATACTATTAACATGTCTCAGCTGATCAATTGTAAGTACTGAAACATGAGATAAAGTAAAGATGTGTTTAAAAGACATTTCAGCTTTTTCCGCCTTCTAGAAAGGGCTAAACGCTGTAGCGTAAAAGCTACTTATTGTTTTCGTAAAGCCTTAATCTACTTGAAATAGGCGTTTTGAAGTTTCAATCTGCTTGACCTTCATAAAACAATTTTCCGAATAAACATTGAGTGCTGATGATCTCAACAATGAGTTTGGAGCTTAGAACTTCTTGACCTTCTCCAGCTAGGGAAAATGGCCATTCAACCGGTTTTTGTTGAGAACCCTGAACGCCTACCTTATTCACAGCTCCAAACTTGACCAGCCTTGTGACATCAAATTGGAATGGCAGATGTCCACCTACATGAGATCCGACCTCTTGTGAGTTGAAGAACTGAAAAATGTCATGAAGCGTTTTCTTTCTTATTTAAACCCAACAGTCCTAGTGAATCGAACCAACCACTTTGGCGTAGTAGTTGACGCTGCCAAAGCGAAGCGCTATACGCTGACCCCTGTCGCGGTCAGAAATGATCACCAGAGTCTGGTACCATACCCAACCAATATGATCCCGAAGATCAGCACTTGCTGAGAGATCATTGTAGGCGGCTGGCACTGGCATCACCGTTGCATTCTGCAACACTACAACAAGGCGAATATACTTGTATCAGGGAAGCATTGGTCACAGAGGTTAGGATTTCGATAGACTGTACTATAACATACTGCATATTGCACCCTCAAATTGGAATTGCGCACAGGGTAGACCGCAGCGTTAGAGGGCTTTGAAATCAGTACGAGCCTCCCCCTCTGGAGGCCATTTTCAGAGCATCCCTGAATTTCAGGTAAAACAATCCTCTACTTTCCTTCTACACATTATGACATCTCCCAAATTATAGCGCCTATGCAATCAAGTCAACGCTCCCCTTTCCCCTCAACCGTTGATAGGAACCTCTATGTGGGACTTTTTTCAACTAACGGTTAAGCTTTACTGCACAGACTATTCACTTTGCCTCATTTTCACGAACATCGCAAGCTTGACCATAATTGGTCCTTGAGGCGCTGAAGGCATATTCCCCGCTCCAAATTAATCGTGATTTTCCAACAAGGAAATAAAGGCAGCTGTGGATCAGCAGTGAAGAAAAAGAAAAAAGTGTGTTTCGACATGAGAGAGCGCAGACACCCACATGTTGCGAGTGTAGAAAAATGGAAGCGATCGGAATAGCCTTGGGAAAGCCTTAGGAGCAGGCACTTCCTAGTTGGGTGAAAGAGATAGCCACTTTGGTAGACAATTATGTACTATTTTCTCACCAAAGAGATGATCTACTCAAACTCATGATGGGATGTGCCCTGATAGGCTGATAGAATGTCCACCGACTCAGCAAAGATGAACGGCTCTTTTAACGGCTCCGCTCACTTTTAGAGGGTTGATGTACACTCTTCGCAGTGTGCAGGTTTAAAGGCAAGAATCAGGATTAAATTGATGGGTTGATTCCACTCAAATGTGAAAGTAGGGATGGGAGGTGGACCGCCAGTGGAGAAAAAAGGAAAGAAAATCCTGAAATACACAGGAAATACGAGCATTTTGCTCTATGCTGTGGAGAAGTTCAAAAGACAGGCAGGGAGATGAGAGATAATGTGAGCGCGGAGAGTGGTAGAGAAGTCCGAGAAGAGAGAAGATATCGAATGGTGGGCGGACCATGTTAAGTTTGGTGGAGTCTGTTAGAAGTCCATGGCGCCTAGGGTCCTAGTGGCGCATTTCGATGTAGAAAGGTGCGCTACCTTTGCACTTGCGTGCCCAACACTTAGCATGATGAGGTCTTCTAAGGTGGGTCTGAGCCGTGAACTTTGCCTTAAAGAAACGATGCGTGAAAGGAATTCATAATAATAGGATTCTCATAACTCAAATTTTTATGCTCGAAAGGACTAACACAGTGGTTAGCTAGACCCTTGCAACAAAATTGTTGTGGATTTTCGGTGAAGAATTACAATTAATCGTCAGCTTCCATTACTATTTAAATTCTCTATTTAGTTATAGTTATTTCTAGAAGGTGTTGCTCCAGCAAACGACGAGTGATCATTTTGAATTATGGTCTGAAAATTTGTGGACTCACAGCGAATTTGGCCAAGTCCATTGCGTACCACGAGGAGTTCATTCCAACATCGTCCGAATTAGTCTGCTCCCTAACGAATGTCCATAGACCGTCCCAATCGTGTCCAGCACTACGCAACTCATTTTTCTGAAAAGTTTCCCAATGTATAGTTATTGAGGATACTTCTGTTGCTGCTGATTAAAACTCGATACTAATCAGGGAGTACTTTGAACTTTATTTGAATATTGCGCAGGCGAGCAAACTTACGACCTATTGCCTATGGAACCAGAACCCTTCCACTACGCTGGCGAGCTCGACTCTATGCAGATTAGCTCACCTCATGAACGTACCTCCGCCACGTCATTTAGCACTTTTAAAATCCATATTTTTTATAAATCGGCGCATAAGACTGCATCAAACTACAGGTCTCCTTCAAAATTCCATGGGAATTTCGAAGCACTTCCTTGTAAGTGTCCTCTCGTATACACATTCCATGATGGTAGAACGATAGTGATAGGATTCATAAGAAATTAGTACATAGGTTCCACGCAAAAAAAAAACAGAACCTTAGCAGGAAAGAGGTGAGGGACCCCTCTTCCCCCAATTATTTTGTTAACATTGTGAAATGGGTTGGTTTGGACCAGTAAACGTGAGTCGGGTAGGGAGAAAGGACAGGGGAGCGAGTAGGACCGAGTCAAGCGAGACGCAAATACCTTCACGCCAGGTCTGTCCATTTCTTATTTTTATATTTAAAGGATGCATTTATTGCTCCCTATCCATTCATTATTTAAATATTTTCATTTTATTTTATTATTTCGTTTATACATAAATGCTTTTTTCTTTCTTAATTGGATAACAAAGGTGAAATTCCGTGATGCTGAGATGCAACGTCTCTTGATACTCATAGTAGTTTCGAGGATAAACAGCAAAGCCTTTTCGAATGTCAAACAGATTTTTTCGAGGAGATTTGAAATCCTACTCAAACTGCCGTCGCTGTTATATGCTAAAAAGCGCACTTTGCCACATTCACTACTTTGAATGGAAATAGAATGCGTGGCTCATCTCAAAAGGAGATTGATTAATGCGAATTCACCAAAATGAAATTCTTCACAATGTTTTTTCGCCCAAACTTCGCAGGTTTTTTTTGCGACTGTCATCCACGCTTGGACAGAATTTACAGTAAAACACCTTCTTCGGGCTCGGGTCATGACCTGATTACTTCCTTATCGGTGATTTGATTGATGTATTTCGATTTCGAACTTGGAAGGCCAGGAAGACCCATTTAGTTCAAACAAGAAATGAGATTGATTCGAACGGTATAGTATATTATTTCTGATTGCATTCAACGACAACCCATTCGTAAAAAATTTTGAACTAGCGCCATGTTCTTTCAAGACCGAATAAAAAACGGTTGAGCGAAGGTCTTCTAAACACACCTGAACAGCTAAAATTGCTACACATGACGGCGCTAGGGCTAGGACGATGAGCGCCTGCTATCATAGCCTGAAATTCTCTTCAATAATACATATCCTTCTGCTATTCACTGAAACCGTCATATCAATCAATCACAACAAATCACGGATACATTCCAACAAGGAAGAAGCATGTGAAGCAAGTATTGCTACCGCCTGCAGTAACACAACTTGTTGCGAGGAGGAGGTTTCAGCGTTGATGTGAAAGCAGAGTTAAAATGATTCACGCAGCTCGAGGGGTTCTCAATCTGCGGGGGGGAGCAGTCAATGTAGGCGGTACAAAGTATCGCGTCCATGGGGACGATGAGGAAAATTACGTACTGAATTGGTTAGGGACATCGCAAAATGAGACAGCAGGTAGTATTTCAGTGGCAGTGGCGCCTTATCAACAGCGTGATAAGGTGCCGAAATCCACTTGGGGGTAGCAAAAACAAATCCCTATCGATATGGAGGAGGTTGCAGTGGCAGGGGTGCTAGGTATGTGACCATTATCGTTATCGTTCAATTTCCCCCTTCTGAAGTCACCTCATCTCTAAGCAACCCGTATCTTCTCATCTTATCGTATCGTATCTTTCATGAGATTACGCTCGTTTAACAATTATCTATCTCAGACCCTATAGCCGATGTCATAGTTTGCGAATCGAGTGATTCGCTAGCGAATCGCTGGATCCAGCGTTGCACCAGCGAATCGACCGGCCCGAGCTGAATCGATCGAGCGCCAGCGACTCATGGTGGCGGACCGCAACTTTCAACAAGAAGCTCGCCATTTCACAAACAGTGTCACGTGACAGTGGAACCTTTTTGAAAGCGGCGGGACTTGACAGTGGTCACCTAGAGTCAACCGTGCGTTGCGCAGTTCTCAACGGCACGTTGAGAGATCCTCAACGCACGCTGTATGGGCGGAGAGCACAGACGGCTCGAGCATGCGAGTGTGAATGTTCGCGCGAGAGAACGTGTCTAATCGGGCGAAACTGCGCAACGTGGCCGTTGAGAACTGCGCAACGCACGGTTGACTCTGGCCGGTCGCTGGTTTTTAGAGTGGCGGCTTCCTTGAACGTTGGGTCCCTCCACTATTGAGTCGCTGGCACATCGTTCGATCCGCAAACTATGACATCGGCCTATTGGTCGACAACGCGAGGGAGCAGATTCACGTGGAACCCAGCGTGATCCCTTCCTTCGATTCAAACTAAACTTTTTCTCAATAAACGATTAGCAGACAATGTGTACTGAGTTACATCGCCGTGACATACAATGTTACATATATGTACGATTGAACCCTTGTCGCTGTCTATGCATTGAATCTACAAAAAGCGTTTGCGTCATCAGTTTGAAAGAAATAGATAAATATGACGTGAAAAATGAAAAAGGAAACGAAAAGTAGAAAGTGAGCGATAGTCCTTGGAAAGCACAAGGGGTACGATATCGATATATGGGAAGGGGTCAAGAATTGTGGGATTCAAAAATTAGAGTCAAGAGGAGTAGTTAACATCGAGCAGAGGAGTATGAGCACACAAATTGGCAGTAATGAAGTTCATTGAACAATTTGCTATAATAAATTATGCTATACCGGCTATAATATGGGCATAATTGCTACAGCATTAACCAGTCGTGAATCAATAAGTAATTTAAGATGTTGCGGAGAATTAGAAATGCACAGGAACCCAAAACATTGACTGGAACGTCAGCTGCTTTCTTATAAGTCTTGTGTAAATTGAGTACGTTATTTGAACAGGTCTGCGATTCCAATCTGAAGTCAGTTGCATTTCTGAGAATAGATGAAGGCCGATGATCTCGTCTTTGCCCCAATTACGAGGTCGGAATTCGGAACGAAATGAGCAGAAACTCTTGACGACCGGTGGATTGTCAGAGAATTTTAAGCATTGAGTGTGATCGGAAAGGAAAGCACTGCACTCACCATGGTGACAGTTCCAGGAGAGCTTATTGTTTGTGGGCTAATAGGCACTATACAAATTCAGTTATGGGAAACATTCTATGACAGGAAGGTGTGGCTAGTGGGATCCTGTATTGAAACTGTGACTGCTGAACTACCAGTTATAGAAGGTAAAAAAAAAACATCAAAAGGGCTCAATATGAGCCGACTCAATTTTTGATTGCTTTTGTGTACATATTTTGAGGGTTAGGGCGAAGTCCTGGCTGCTAAGCATTACGAGGGTTTTGAAGGCTCACCTATGGCTGGCCTTCCAACTATCATAATCGCACTACCTTTTAAGGAATCCAGCTCGGAGAAATTGTAATTCTATCTCACCCATTATCATTGGCTTGGGACCCATCGTTCACGATGGGAAAACAAAAGAGAACAAAAAAAATGCGTTTAATCTGGTAAAAAATTCGAAAACCGAAAGGGTTGCGACGCGTTCAGTATCACCGGAAATC
>MU888513.1:0-19073 GCA_036418205.1 Ostertagia ostertagi
TGAGGACTTGTAGAAAACGCTGTACACTTCAGAGCGCGCTCCGCCCATTGTGGGCGGGCCTCCGCCCACGTCATGTATGCTGGGAACACCTTAGACATTGCTCCCCTACACCAATTTGTTTTCTGCTCTGTAGGCTTTCTCCCAACCGAGTTATGAAATTTTTCATAAAGCACTGCTTTTTTGGAGAACGCCCCGCCCACCGGGGGTGGGTCTCCCTAATTCGATCTGACTTACCAATGCACACCTTTACCCACTTTTTCCCCAGTTTCGAGGCTGTTTTGTGACTGAAATCTTGGTCGTCAGTACAACTCATTTCGATGCACGCCACGCCCACTGTGGGCGGGGCTCCGCTTAGCTGATGTGTGTTTTGTACTTCGCGAGACCTTGCCCACCCATCCCACACTTGACCCGGTCTCTCCAGGCGGATCCCGAGGAGCTAGGGAATTTCGTGACAGACATACAGAGACAGACGACAGACAGACGAAGCGCTTTATAGTAAGTAGGATTGCACGAAAGGTCGCCAATAGTGCCAGTGGTAACAGAAAGTCAAGAACTTGAACAAAGACACAATACTAAAGAAGAAAACGAAAAACATTAAACAGAACGACCAGAAAATAACACCAACATTCAACCATGGGTTGAAGAAATAGGTCCAATACCGATAATGTGTACAAGGCAATCAATATCAACCCTAATCAATTCTTATCACCTCTTAGTACCCGCCGAATGTGTTCCCGTCCCACCCCTATATCATATCTCAAAATCAGCTCCTGACGACTGCTGCGACGCGCGCTATGAATTTCGTGACAGACGGACGTACACACAGACACACAGACAGACATACTTAGCGAATTATATATAGAGGGTCAGTGGACAACTATGTAATTAGAAGAATTTTACGGTTCTGTTTCACTGGTTTACTGTACAATGTTTATCCATGTATGATTACAATTTATTATACAATCTTAACTGGCTTTATCATAAATCTTTAAGGCAGTCTTCAAGTACACGTTCTTCAGAGCAAATAATATACTATGGAGCATAGGCAAATGCAGCAGCCAATGCACATAGGAAGACAAAGGCAAGTCACCAAAGCAAGAATCACGCCAAACCTAGAACAAAGATAAGTACCCACAGTCTCTTACAGTATATTGTGCGGAATCGCTACTGGCGAATCGCTGGATTCGCAAAGTTTGACCGGTCTCATGACGAGTGCGTTCATTTTTTACGCACAGTGAAACACAATAGAAGCACACTCGTCTTACCCTATGAGTTTTCCTCCTTTTACTTTATCCAAGCAACACGAGTTGCTACAGCATTCTTCTATGTAGTTACAGCTCCACAGTATATTGATTACATAGGTTCCATTAGGGTACCGTACTGAATCTTAGGCTTTGAGGCTGCTCTACTTATCCCTTCCTTTATAATTTCAGACATATTACATGGAGTTACAAACATATAATTGGCGGAAAAAAGTTATCTCAAGGAAAACTTGGTGTGCTCTTTTGGCGAGAGTCGCTGTTAATTAATTTCACTTTCTTGAATGCTGAATCTCATAGTAGTATTAAGTTCTGTATGATTTTCTCTGGCCATGATTCGGTTTGAATATTGCTTCAATCTGATTTTGCTTACTAAACGCAAGTCAGGCTGGATAGTTACTGGGCATTATGGCGCGCTGAAATTGAGTTGCTAGAGATGGGGATGGTGGAAGGACAGTGAAGAAAAAACGCCAAGAGAAACCGTCGACAAGACCGAACATCGAAACCCTTCCCTTCTAGAGCAGTGAAGAGGCTTGCTCGGGAGAGAGCACGTCCAAACGAGTTTTCCAGCCGCCAGCGTTGCTCTCATACGGTTGCATGAAGGCAGTATCGAATACTAGCCGATTCTCGCACGTGCTAGGCCAGCCACGCGCCACATACCTGCGGGTTCGGGGCGGGCACAGCTTGATGTGACGAGACCCCATCGCTCTGCGTGAATAGACAGGCCCTGCAGGCACTGACGGCGCGCGCAGGATCTCGACCGTCAGTGGCAGTGTGCGCCTGCACCCTCCCTGAGCCGGCATTTACTGAAATGATGTAGTGATGGAGAGGCATCTCGTAGTGGGCGGGTCAGCCTTACATGATCATGGACTGTCGAGCTTCTACGGCAAGACCAGGATTGCCTGTCACTTAGTAGGAGAGATGCCATGAGGGAAATTGTAAGGTCCGTAACTACCTAGATCACTCCAGCATCGTCGCCAAAATTGCGCGGCTTAGGGCGCTAATCCTTACGGGCCTGCAACCATAGACCTCTGTTACAGCGCTTCTCACCCACCTCGATGAAGTGGAGATCAGCGTGCTCTCTCGAGCGGCGCAATGTCTCGCGTGTTTTGTCTTCTTTGATCGCCGATTGTGGGTCGCGGGGCGGTTTTGCGTATCATCATACACGACTATGAGAGGCTTGAAGCCCTTGATGTTTGGACCGCGTTTCTCAGGACTCTCTTTAGACCTTCCTTGCAGGTGGATCCGCCACTAAGGCTATCACCACGATGCGCTATAGCACTAGTTTAATCGCGGCTCAGTTGCCATTGCTTCAAACCTCCGGCGAACGGAAAGTGGTTAGTAATTAGCAGAGGGGGTCTGTTTTGATCAAGCAGTCTTGCGGGAATTCAAACCGCTGGATTGTGCCGCCGAGTTGGTGACCAACCCAGAGCCTTCGCACGCTTCGGGTCGAGTCAAGTGGTGGCGTTCGAGCAATCTCTGGATTGGGTGGCTCGGGGTGATGCATTGATGCTAGCCTAACTTGGCGTTCGTGCCAGAGGTTTTCCGTTGCGCCCGTAAGTATAAACGACACACCCAATTTTGGAAACGTTGCAACCGATTTGGTAATCCGCCGATAGCGAGGTGGGTGGGAAGCGTTGCAACGGGGGTCGATGGTTGCAGGCCCGTAAGGATTAGCGCCCTAACCGCGCAATTTTGCGGCTGGAGTGATCTAGGTAGGTAGGGACCTTACAATTTCCCTCGCGGTATCCTTCCCACAAGTCGGGCTAATCCCGGGGTTTGCCTTCAAGGGCTCGCCAAAGCAGTACAAGAGAATTTCACTAATTTTGCCTGAAATATGTGTTTCTAAACATGAATTTCTGGCCTAAATTAGTGGCATTCCCCTTCCGTTTGGTTTTGTAACCCCTCGGAAGGAGAGAAAGAGTAGTAAATATATGAATCCTATGCACCACGAGGTGTGGAGACTGTGATCTAATAAAATGCAGATGTGAGAACTGACATTTGTATTGTACAACTACGCCACCCATTTCAAAGAGATGTTTTTTCTGCGCACTCCACGATGAGACGACAAAATGGGCGTCAAAGTATTTCCAGTAGGAGAAGTACTAAAGCTGTTTGGGGATGAACACGAGAATAAACGCTGAACTGCTTGAGGTTTAGTTGTACCCGTGCCCCTTCTGGACTGCGCGGCGCTACAATAGCAACGTGGATTGCGATGGAACCAATTTGACATACTGATAAATGGTTTTTGTAGATTAGAGGCTGATAGCTATTTCGCCACCATAAGTTGTTCTAATAGAACGGTAAAGCAATATATAGACTTTTGGCAATCCTGAATATGGAACATTTTCACTGACCATTTTATCGTAGTAGTCTCTGACCAAGTTGTGTGGGAAGATGATATCAGATCCTTCTAATTCCTGAAATATTCTTGATGAGCTAAAAAAGAATCTATGCAATTCGTCACTCTTAATGCTGGGGAAACGTTCAGCCCTTTCAGCGAATGGCACTCAACCGCTCTTGTGACATCTAAAAAGCTTGGGAGAAGACGTGGTGGGTGACGCAGATGTAAAGGGCTAGCGCCTTGTTGTGAAGATTGAAACGAGGCTCTAGCATATTCATTCCAGGCCGTACATTCTCCTCACAACAATGCATCATTATGGGCGTCTCTTCTGTGAGAACTGTTGCAGAAGAATGGTCAACAAGTATCCAGGAAGCTTGTAGGAAAGCTGAAAGCTTATAGCTGTAACAGCGGGTTCATGTCCCTCCTGGACCACAACGTGACAACAGATACACCTGTAGCGTATCCAGCACTGGATGTGGGTCGCTAGGACAGGAAAACGACTTTTTTGGAAGGGAAATGCGTGTCGCGTCCCAATATGGACTGACGAACAGCAAATGCTTTATCCTTTGTTTATCCTTTATCTTTAGGTGATCGCTATTGAAGGCAGGTGATGCGCTAAACTGGAAGGAGAAATAAAAGTAATATTAAAGGAGGTAGGTCCCCTGAAGGAAACGAGGAGCGTTTTGCTGCAGATATTGTACCGTAGCAGCCTAAAAGATCCTCACTCGCGGCGGTGAATTTCCTCTGCAGCTATGCATACTTAGGCTGCGCTCATACTTTGCGCTGGTGCGGTCCGCAAACGCAGGAGGGTGAACAGCGTCAACACGCGCTCTGGCGCACGATGCGTACTTGGCACGCTGTCGGCGCTTTCCGACCGATAACCTTCACTTCGGTGCATCTCCTCCGTTTCTCATATTTTGTGAAGACGTTTTGCGTTCATCATATTTTTTTAGCTCGGTCCTCTTTGTTGTTGCCCTGATTGATATTTTTCAGTTGCCCCGAACGAGTCGGTGTGGATTGACTGCGTGTGAACGCGGATACGAGACTCGAATAACATAACAACGAAGTATGGCGTACGTACTGGCGCAAAGTATGATAGCAGCCTTACAGAATGGCTACATTGCTGGTCCCTCACCATCTTGACTCCGGCCGCTTGAGCAGAAAGGCAGAATGATGAGTGTTGAAGAAGGGATGAGCCCGCAAGTGTTTTGTCGCAAAACCCTTGCTAACCGGTTCTTTAAAGCAACAGTCCCAGCAGGGTGGGCGTGGTCGGAAACGGCTGCAATCCCCTCGGCCGATTCCCACTTCGGAGCTGTTCAGCCCCTAGTCAAGAACGTAAGAAGTGTGACTGAACAAAAACTCACCTTGGAAAGCCGCTAGGGAGGGAGCTGAAGTGGGCGTGGTCGGAATCGGCCGAGGGATTGCAGTCGTTTCCGACCACGCCCACCCTGCTGGGACTGTTGCTTTAACTACGCGACTCTCTTTTCACTCTTACGCTGTTTTAGACTATGGATTCGTCTACGTACGTATTTCTGCATTTCTTTTAGTTTTAGTTCGCGTTTTTTATTACTGTGTGCCATACTTGTGTTGGCAATATGTGAGCGAATCCAGTCTAAGCTGTGAAAGGATGAAAACAAAATCGCAGGATCAAACGACCGGCCAGTAACCGGTGGATTCGGCTACGAAATCTTCATGCCCCTCCAGTTCATCTCTAACATTTAGCATAGCAGGTCAGAACCCCATCTACTCTCAACATTCATCATAAGGTTGCAAATAAACTACTCCAGTAGTTGAAGTATTGGATAACTTTCCTCGCACCAACAACATGTCGAGCAAAGAACAACGCACTGTTTCAATGAATATAGTCCTATTATTACTGCATAATGTCTCCTGGAATCCTAAAGGCGGATGGGCGTCGTAGTAGAACATCCGTTTTTTGTATTCTATGAGATAATATTCTGAAAAAAAACGATGGAAACGTCAGAAGAACCCGGCATCCGAGTGACATTCAAGATTTATTCGAGTATCAGTAACTAATACAAAGCACACTCGAAATGTACGGCTTTGCAAGAACCTCGGCATGGTATATTGATGGCTGATATCTTCTGTAAGCTCTCCACGAAGTTGTTAAGCAGACTTATATAAGGATGGCCTTCCACCAGTAACTCTAAATCAAGTTTAGTCCGGATTGCTGTGTGTCCCACTACTGGTTCCGGGTGGTCTCGAGTACCGGACTAAGTTACGGTAAGTGGCCCACCTTGGTATTGCGTGATGACCTGTTTTGTTCTCGAATTTCAGTAGGATAGCGGAGGCGTTTGGTCGGGTAGTCATAAATTGCTTCGATCCTTTCAGGCTCTGAAGAAGGGGCTGTGTGTGGCGTTTGTCCTCCTGGGGTCAGGCTGCCGACGCACGCGGCGATCGGGCTCGCCGCGTGTGCGGCGATTCTGCGATGTGGAGGTTAGTTGGTGTATCTTTTTTCAATAGGCATACACATTTGAGGAGTCAGTCAGTTGAACCCTTCCGCCGTTATAATTGTGGGCTGATCGTTGTTATAATTAAAGTATTGGATTGGTGGTTTGGTTTCTTTTTTGCCGTAGCCGTGCCGTTTTTTTTTGAGCCACTGTCAAAAGAGAACTTGTCAAAGCTTACGGCAAACAACAAAATAAAACATGTCAGAAAACGAAATGGATTCCGCAATCAAAACTGTAGGAGTGAAAAAGACTGCGCTAAGGATTAGACTTCATATGTGTGTAGGTATACCGCCCGTATTTCATGATCTACTCTCGTTCGCTGCCATTGGGAAGAACGGGTCAGTCAAATTAAAAACAAGGTCACTCAAACAGCGCCTATGCCAAGAAAAGTTGCCTGTTTGGCAGAAAAAGGTCAGTCAAATTAACGACAGGTCACTCAAACAGCCAAAATAGGGTTGAAGAGGGCTAGAACCATATAATTCCAACCACTAATCAATCCTCTATTGGCATTGTGAGTACATAGGACTAAAAAATGATTCGATAACTACAGACAACTAATGCAACCTATATAAAGCAATCCCAATTAGTTTTGAATGAGCAAACTCACCTCAATCCGTCAGTAAAACAATATCAGCCTAGCAAATATATGGCAGTCTATCGATCGACAGCCCGATAACTTGGCAAAATGCCACAGATGGGCGGAGCGAACCGTCACATCGCTTTCGCCGAGCAATCGCCGCGTGCGAAACGGCGCGGTCGGCGGCCCCAAAAGACAAAACCCCGTCTCCCTGAAGAAGGCGACCCCGCCGAAACATAAGCCAATAAAGTCTGCTTAAACAACCTCGTGGAGAGCTTACAGAAGATATCAGCCACAAAGCACACTGTTCTGACATGTTTCCAGAACCTTCCTAACTCAATCTCGCCTACCTACTGATCTAAGCACCTCACAAACTTCTTAAGCAAATGACTGTCGCCCACATTATACCACAGGCGCGGCCTCGTTTGAGACAAACCAGGGATAACTTTCAAGTTCCCACGGAGTTTTGTGTAGAGACCCAGGGATCAACAGTCTGGAATGCTGATTATAAATATGGGAAATGAGCGAACTGTACGCTTGCTTTTTTAAGGATGACTGTGAGCCTTCGACACACGAATACGAATATGTTGGTGCGAATGAGCCGGAAAGAGGAAAAAAGGAGTTGAATCTGTTAGAAACGCTTGAGTGACGGGCTCGCTTACTTTCCTAATGGGCTGTGCTAAAGAATGAGCTAATGAGAGACTAGCGCAGAGAGGAGAGTGTGAGGTGAGAGACGCCACAGACTACAGCCTGAAAAATTTAGCTCAAGCAGCTTACTTTCCAAGGCCCAAACGCTGTTGTCGATTGTTTTCTCGTGGTATCCGGGAATCGCCATTTCTTTGATCTTTAGGTTTATACTAACAAGACCAAAGAGAAGCGTTCACACGACCTCTGCCTCGGTTGTGCCTTTGAAGTTCTCCCTTTGTAGTTGGTAGCTGGTGGGTTTATTCCTCACTGTAGCGAGAAATTACACTTTAAACATCTATCCTAATGGAAGCTGTACCGGCTCTCATTTACTGTTGTCATCTAGGTTCTTCGAAGATGGAGTTCCTTGATGTTTCAATTGTTTATTTTACATTGAGGGAATAAGATACCAACTCCAAAATTTGAAAGTGATGACCACTTTAGAAACTGATGGAGCAACGCAATGTGGAAAAGCGGACATGTTGTTCGCAAACCGCTCATCTTATTGATGCTACCTCTATGCAACCCGTACAGTCAATACAACCTACGCAAGTCCATTTGACCTCCCGCATCAAACATTTGACCTACTCGCTCAGACATATCGTTTTGTTGAATGAATGCCAAAAATCGGAATAGCAGTTCTGGCTAGATGTGAGAAACAGTGTGCAAAAAACTTTCGCTTTGTGGATAGCGAACAAACGAGCGGGATTTTGTGGGTTCGCTCCCCACCGAAGCGAAAGAACTATCGGTGCGCCACCAGCGTTCAGCTGACTTCAATGAATGGTGCCCGTTTCCTGCCAACTTTGAAGGCTTTAAACTTCCTTCGGGAGTGCATATAGCAGTTTAATGCCCATATTTATGATCAGTACTTCCAGACTCTATCAATATGCCTGGGTCTAACCGGTGGCAGGTTGGTCTTCACCAGGCAACGCGTAGAAGTGATTGTAAGCTATTACGTAGAACAAATATAATGTTCAAATGTTGTGTTTGGTTGCTCATTGTGGGTTTTGCGCTAATTCTATGTGTTCATTGTGTTGTTTGCGGCATGGTTACCACGAGTCTGGTGCCCCTGACTCCCGAGTCAGAGTCAAGGGCCAACCATGCCGCAAACAGGAGTCTGCGGGAGGCATAGGGACTTATTGGGAACCCCATGAGGCTTGGTCCGCCTCTCCCGTGGGGTGCGCAGGAGAGCTGTTGCGAGCCCGGATGAAAAGACCTCGGACCGAAGGGTTCGAGGCGTCAGGAGGTTGCTAGGCAGAGCCCACTGACTTGTGAGGTCGATCGCAATAGGTCCACACCGCGCTTGCGACAGACAGGCATCTGTAGAGCATTAATGCAGTAACAATATCTTCGCAGTGTTGCTCGCACATCATCGCAAATGGCAGACCAACCTATTGATCCACCCTGGCTATAACCTGCTCATCCACGCGTCTATGAAACTTTGCTCAATGAGCTTTACTGGAAACATCAAAAGTGCATTGTTCACCTCGGAACTGTGGCATGCCTTCTTCCCGATCAACAAGTGTTCTGTCCACTCCTGAGCCGTTAACGGAAGCAGTAGTGGTTGACTTGGAATGTGAGTCGTTGATCGAGACATTAGAAGTTGAGTTTGTAAGTGAGTCGTTGACCGAAGCAGTAGGGGTTGAGTTCAAAAGTGAGTCGCTGATAGAGGCATTGGAGGTTGGGTTCATAAGTGAGTCGTGGATTGAAGCAGAAGAGGTTGAGTTTAAAGGTGAGTCGTTGATGGAGGCATTAGAGTTCGAGTTTATATTTGAGTCGTTGACCAAAGCAGTAGGGGCTGAGTTAAGCACAGTGATGGAAGTAAGGAAGTGAAGCAAAACTTTCTTCATTTTTAAGAACTGAGATGGTTGTAACCCTGCAAAAATAGGATTAAGGATTTTTCGGCTTCTCGTTGACATTTCAGTAGTTTTTGTTTTCTTCTCTGATGTCCATGTATTAGGCTCGTCACTTATTGTTAGGAGCAAAGGTCAACTTTTTGATGTTTTCAAACTCTATCATCATTTTGTATAGGGATGCATATAGCGTAGATTAGATACAATTTTCCAGGTAATCCGGCGCCGTCTACATGGACATTGGTCTCTACACGAGCAAATGTAGGAACAAGCTCCCAAAAATTAATAGCTCAGAGATTCCTACTGTTTGAACTGGATCAACGCTTGGCAACGACTAATGGTCCTTATCATGCACATACATAATTAATCCACACGGCGTGGAAGTCATGGTATATGTGACTGGATATTACGGGATGGACTCCCTGTCTCTGTAGTGCTGTGTCGATTCATACCAGCTTCTCCATACAGGTGTATCCATGCATGCTTGCGTGTGTGGTGCGCTCTGTGTGTGTGCGGTTGGTATCCTGCATGTCGGCACAGCCAAAAGCTTGCATTCAAGTGACTGGGAAGTACATGGGAGGCGATTCGGGGCCGCCTCCAAAAATAAGCCCCTTGTTCCGCTCCAGGATAGCGTGGCTAACTACCTGGAGGTCTATCCTAGCCCACACGACAGAGCCTGGCAAGCTACTCGTGTGCCTTCAATATGCCGAAACAGCAATATGGATGGGCCTCATTCCCCTGAACCTGAGGGAGCCCCCAATACGGCAGCGTTGGGTAGGACCGCTCGGGAGAGGCTGCTAGAATCTCAGGGCCCGGATAGGCTGCCTAAACGAAGAAGGACTAAGATGGCGATCTGTACTTTCAACGCAAGGACGCTTGCATCCGAAGCTCACATCGAAGATCTGATGATGCAAGCCAGGAAGATCAAGTACGACGTCATCGGACTGACCGAGACGAGAAGGCACCGCCCGCTACACGCCGTTTTCGATACTGGAGAAGAACTGTTCCTTGGAACATGCGACAGCAGAGGCGTTGGCGGTGTGGGTGTCCTCGTCAACACGCACTTGGCCATAAACATCGATTCGTACGAAAGCCTTACGACCCGAATCGGACGTTTGAGATTGAGAAGATGTGGATCAACTCCTGCTTTGACAATCTTCGTCGCCTACGCACCAACATCGAGCTACGACGAGGAGGAACACGAAGCATTTTATATGGAATTGGAGAAGTTCTACAAGGAAGATCATACCTTCTTCAAGGTCATCGTCGGCGACTTCAACGCCAAGATTGGCCCGAGAAGAACGGCTGAAGAACTTCACATCGGTACTCACGGAATGGATTGGAATGAGCAGGGCGAAAGACTGTCTGAGTTTATCATGTCGACCAACACCATCCATGGTAACTCGCAGTTCCAGAAGCCCTCTCACCTTCGCTGGACTTGGGAGTCACCTGATGGACAGTTCCATAACGAGATAGACCACATCATCTTCAATCGAAGGTTTTGCCTGACCGACGTCGCTGTTGTTCCGAAGTTCTACACGGGATCGGACCATCGTCTCCTCCGCGCAAAGTTCCACTTTTCGATGCGTGTTGAGAGAGCCTCAAAGTTCAGGAAGCGAAGCCCCAGGACAGTCATCAACTGGGATCACTTCGCTTCTCTTGTCAGCTTATGGGAGGATTCCGTTATCGAAAACATCGACGAGGAATATCATCGGCTCGTTGAACACCTTCACGAGAGTGGCAGGAAGGCAGAGAGTTTGCAAGTCACCAAGGACGTCTGTCTACGGAAACTCTCGAGCTGATACGCCACGTGGAGCCGCACGAGCTGCAGGCAATCACCAACTCACGTCCGAGCTTGCGAAGCTATGCAGAGAGGCGATAAAGGAAGATCTCAAGGAGCGAAGAGCAGCAGTATTAGCTGAAGCAGCAGAGGCTGGGAGGAGCATCCGCAATGCCCGCCGAAGCTTTGCCAGCTACAAGACCAAGATGACCTGCCTCCGACGTCCGGATGGAACAGTTACTGCATCCCGAAGGGCAATGGAGAAAGTCATCCACGACTTCTACTCGGATCTCTTCGATAGCCATGTCCATCTGCCCACTTATCAACTGCAACAGGATGGATACGTCGTCCCCTCAGTACTCTCTTCCGAAGTCCGACACGCTCATCTAGCCGGTGAAGAATGTTATACGACACGCCATCAAGTCGGTGAAGAATCGTACAGCACCCGGTCTCGACAGGGTCAAACCGGAACATCTGAAGAATGCGCCGCCAGTCATCATCAAAACTCTGGCTCGACTCTTCACGCGCTACCTGTCGGAATGCAAGGTACCCACTCCACTCCGTGGAAAACCAGCAGGACCGTGTTGCTGTACAAGAAGGGAGACCTGGACGACATTGGCAACTATCGCCCAATCTGCCTGCTGTCTGTAATCTACAAGCTATTCACTCGAGTCATCCTTAACAGGATCGGCAGAATACTAGATGAAGGACAGCCATGCGAGCAAGCAGGGTTTCGAAGAGGGTTCAGCACGATCGACCATATCCACACGGTTACAAGACTCATTGAAGTTTCACGAGAGTACAAGATGCCGCTTTGTCTCACGTTCATCGACTTGAAGAAGGCCTTCGACTCTGTGGAGACAGAAGCGGTCATCGAAGCCTTGGGCAACCAGGGCGTCCCTACTCAGTACATCAAGATTCTTCGTGAGCTCTACAGCAACTTTACGACCAGAATCTCACCATTCTACAAGGAGGTCATCATCGACGTCAAGAGAGGGGTCCGACAGGGCGACACCATCTCGCCCAAACTCTTCAGCGCCGCTCTCGAGAACGTCATGCGTCAACTGGAATGGGAAGACATGGGAGTGAAGGTCGACGGCCGGCAACTACACCACCTTCGTTTTGCTGACGACATCGTTCTTATAACGCCGAACATCGAGCAAGCGGAGCGAATGCTGGCTGATTTCGACTGCGCCTGTGGTAAGGTTGGTCTACAGCTGAACCTAACGAAGACGATGTTTATGAGAAACGGATTGGTTCCTGATGCCCCATTCACGCTCAACGGAACGAACATCACCGAATGCTCCAGCTACGTGTACCTAGGTCGGGAAATCAATATGATGAACGATCTAGCTCCAGAGCTGAGCAGGAGGAAACGAGCGGCTTGGGGAGCGTATAAGAACATCGAGGGAGTAGTGAAGAAGACGAAGAACATCCGGCTCCGTGCCCACCTCTTCGATTCCGCTGTCCTTCCTGCCCTAACCTACGCCTCAGAGACTTGGACTCTGCGCAGGCAGGACGAGCATGCGGTCAGCGTTATCCAACGCGCTGTCGAGAGGACGATGCTAGGAGTAACCCTATACACGCAAGTGCAGAGGGGAATCCGGAGTGCCGAACTACGCCAACGATCGAAGATCAGGGACGCTGCCGTTTTCGCCAAGGAATCGAAGATAAGGTGGGCCGGACACGTCATGCGATTTTGCGATGACCGTTGGACCAGAGCGGTTACCGACTGGATCCCTCGGGACGTCAAACGAACACCTGGACGACCGCCGGCCCGATGGTCAGACTTCTTCACGAAAGCTCTGAACGAAAGGAATGAAGGACATCGTGTCCCTCGAGCGAGGAGGGTCCACTGGACAACTCTTGCACGCGACAGGGACGAATGGAGACGTTGCTGGCGCCCGCTCGAGCAATTCGATGATCAACGGGACGACAGGTGATACAGGTGATACAGGTGATTAAAGTTCACGAATCCCTTTCGTTGAAGCTTCTTTCGCATTGGAAAATCTCCAGCCGGTTGCTAGTAAGGTTACGTGGCGCGGCTCCAGGTAGGGTATAGGAGTAAATCGCAGACCACCATGTAGCTGCCTCAAGGCGCAAAAAGACTCATAATAAATGGACCGGGGTCGCCTCCGAAAACAGCCCTCCCACTGTTAACTCCGATATAGGATGTCCCAGCCACCAGGACAGAGCAAGCCAAGCTACTTGTGTGTACTCTATGTGGCGAAGACAGTAACATGAATTGTTCTCACTCCAAAACTTGAGGGCTACCACAATACAACAGCTGGGTAGGACCGTTCAGGGAAGCCGATTAAATCTCGGGAAAGAACAAGTGGCCAGGATAAGGAAGGACTAAGGTGGAGATCTAAACATTCATGTAAGGATCCGCATCCTAAGAACACATCTAAAGCCGGGAAACACTGAAGATCTGGCGATGTAAGCCGAGTAAGGAAGATTGAGTATGACGTCACCAGACTGACCAAGACGAGAAGGCACTGCCCGCTGCACGCCGTTTTCCCAACATTTAAGTAAGTGGTTCCACGGAAATTGGCGACCAAGGCAAAGCGTTGGTGATATGGGACTTGTATCGTCAATTCATCGCCCTTGTATAGACATCGAGTTCGTGTGGAAGTCTAACGAGACTCAGTCGTACGTTTCAGATTGAGAAGATGTGGTTCAACTCCAACTTCCACCAAATTCATCGGGTATCAGGAACAACTGTAGTTTTACGGGGAGATAACACATACTTCAAAGCCATCGTCGGCGACTTCAACGCTAAGATTGGCCCAAGAAGAACGGCTGAAGAACTTCACATCGGTACTCACGGAATGGAATGGAATGAGCAGGGTGAGAGACTGTCGGAGTTTATCATGTCGACCAACACCATCCATGGTAACTCGCAGTTCCACATGCCTCCTCACCTCCGTTTACTTGACAATCACTCAATGAACAACTTCGATATGCAGACAACATCACTTTCAATCAACGTTTTGTTTGACCAATGTCTGTTGCTCTGAAATTCGGGATCGAGCCACCGTCTCCCTGCGCTCAATTCCTCTTCTCGATGGTTTGATACAGAGCCGCTCAGTTCAACAAGCAAAAGCACAGTACTATCCTCGCTTGAAGTTTCACTTTTTCCGCTGGCTCATAGACGGTTCCGAAATCGAAGACATCGACAAATAATGTCACGGGTTTGCTGTTTTTTAGAATGGTGCTACGAATTCAGAGAACCTAAAAGCCACCAGAAGACGTCTCTCCAAGCTGTCAAGCGGAGCAGAGAGGCGATAAAAGAAGGTCTCGAAGAAGCGAAGAGCAGCAGTACATATTAGCTGAAGCAGCAGAGGCTGGGAGGAGCATCCGCAATGCCCGCCGAAGCTTTGCCAGCTACAAGACCAAGATGACCTGCCTCCGACGTTTGCATGAACAACATTGCGTCGCGAAGGGCAATGGTAAAGCAGGCCACAACTCCTACTCCGACCCCCATGGTGCCAAGTCGAGCCGCCTTCGCATCTTCTGAAGCAGGGCAGATGAGTCCCTTCATGATTTTCCTTCCGAAATCCGACACAGCAACTCGTTGGTAAGGATTCGTACAGTACTAGTCTCGAAAGGACCAGATTGAAAAAATTCACCACCAGTTCTAGTCAAAAAGCTGACTCGACTTTTGACCCGTAAATTGTCAGACTGCTAATTACCCACCCCGTGGGAAAGCTAGGCTATGTCTCTGTACAAGAGGTGAAACCTGCACGGCTTTGGCAATAACCCGATCCTCCTACTGTCTGAAGTTGCAAAAATGTCTTCAAAGGCGAATGAAAGTGGAAAAGAAAGCAAGCTCTGTCGAAAACTTCAAAGTTGAGAGCCTTAGACTTCAAAATATTAAAGTAAGGTCAGATGGGTGCAAAGGCAAGGCGGGACCATCCGAGAAGGTAAAGCACGCGAGAAAGCACGGTGATGTCTCAATAATATCAGTCGCTGGCTGTGGGAAGAGTTGCTATGGTTGCACGTCCTTCACGATAGCGCCTTAACCGCGTCTGTCATTCGCATTCATTCACGAACCTCGCAGGTAGGTACGTACACCTAGGTACGTACCATCATACTTTACTGCCCGGTGTGCGACACCCTAATCTAGATGAGCATCCGGCGGTTTTGCCTTCACAGGGTATCGTGTGTTGGGAAACACTACGATCAAGTACACGCTATGCGAGCCACACCAGGGGCACATTTCTGGCTCAGCACGATGTATATTGTATACAGGGGTGGCCAAAAAAAAAGAGACACTTGACTCCACATTTCAGACAGCATTAATCACACTTTGCTAGAATCAAATCGACTGCCCCCAACTCATTATTGAAGAGCACCTTCTAATCTATCTAAACCTTACATGACAGCCTTCTACACCGACGACATCAGAAGATTTTCCCACGGAAACATGGTTCACGGTACGAGCTCAACGAGGTCGTCGAGGTACCATAGACCATTACGACGTCCCTGAAACGCTGGTCAAAAGTGGTTTTGCATAGTCACAGCTAATGTCTCGAAGAAGCTATTTAATCGTCAATTCATTGAAGAACTCTGAGTTCAGGCCAGAGCAACATCGCGGAACGTCGTTGTGAGCTCGACGGCCGTGGCGTGTAGATGACGTCATATTCGTGGAGACCGGGCGGCCGACAGCGAGGAGGGGGCTGCTCTTACTGCTTACGGGGAACACTATGGGATTCGCGTGGGAAGTCCAGCTAACGTCGGAAGTAAGTGGTGACGAAAAAGCTTCCGATGAAGTGCGCCATAGCAAAGTGTCTTTTTTTTTTGGCCACCCTGGATAGTATCATACGACGATCACGAGGCTGATCGAGGGTTCAGATGGAGGCCCCCCCAATGGAAATACAAAGATGATCAGCTACGTCCTAGCCATTCGCCAGGAGGGGACGGAATTCATTGGATTCAATTGATTGGATTCAACCACAGAATCATTCGCTGTTGTTTGCCTAGCAGTACAGCGAATTTCGAGGAGGGCGACGGCATGCAGCACAACGAGTCCCGGCTGGAACATGACACCTACATCACTACAAGATCCCGTATCCAATTCATAAGTTATTCGGTCTTCTTGATTATAGGTGATCGTAGCGTATGCAGCCGTAAGATGACAGCGTTTACTTCATTATGGAATCGCCTCATCACTTACCTTCTAGCAATTTACCGGTTGTTGCAAAATGAATCTGAAGCAAATGGGCTCCTCCTGCCGTAGGCATGATCTTTTATCATTCATGAACAGATGAAAGGATAGCATCATTTGGGTTATGGAGCGTTCAGAGTTGGCGATCGCACGTGCAATTAGGCGAGTTAGGCGATTAGGCGGGGAGCACCACATTACGTATTGATTGGTTTGCTCCGCCAATAGAACGTTGTGGCGAGTAGGCGATTAGGCGATTAGGCGATCGCTCGATGGACGGAGGCATCAAATCAATACACATCCTTCTCTTATCGCCTACTTCGCCTAATTCGCACGTGCGATCAGCCAACTATGAGCGTTTACCATAGGCCAGCGTTCAGAAGTTTGGCAATTACCATGCGATCTAGATGCCGATTAATCTATAAGAAAATAGGATGATTCAGGCGATTGAAGCCGATTTGCAGCGATTCGCGATCGGCTCAAGGAGACCTGAGCACAATAACGAATACTTATCCGTCTCTTTTTTGCCTATTCGTCTACTTGCACAAATCGCAAGATTCGCCCTAATCGCTTACTCGCCCGATCGCATAGTCAATGCATTCACTTCCCTTTTGAATCACCACCTTATCGCATGTACGATCGCCAACTCTGAACACTGCCTGACGTTGGATCATCTTGACGATCGTCAGTGAGTCAAATACAGTAGTTGACTAAGCCTTAAGCTCAAGGCCAGGGGAAGTGACTTGGGGGAGGTATAAGCAATTACGATCTCCATTAGTTTGTTGAGCCTAGGTATTCAGTGTCCATTCACACGTCCCCCCTCCACGCTGAGCGATATCACTTCATGGCAATCGGCCACATGTCTTTAGTTCTAGCGTATATGTGTTGTCATCGAGGATTTGGTGATTGTGGCATGATACGGCTATCGGGATCAACACGATGCAAAAGACTCGTGTGGTAGGAATTCAGGAACACGGTTTCGACGATTTCTCGGGTTCTGGACCCTTATTCTTGATTTTTTCTCCATCTCCAAAAGGCGGCCAAACGTGAAATCTGCTTTTATTCTCAGAATGCCCTTTGATGGACTTGATTTGTATCTCTTTTTCCGCAACCTATTATTACCCAGCACAGTGAATAAATGAAATAAGTAATGTTATTTATTACTCTGGTGAATTTCACTTTTTATACTGCAAACATAGGGTTTAAGATAAAGTTCAATCTTGCATGAGTAAAATTATTCGCAATTAAAAAGCTTTGCGAGTCAAAAACTCTTGAAACGTGACGTCATTCGGTGCCGTTCATTTGGCTTCTTTTGGTCACTCAGGCAGCGTTTATGTCAGTGCTGTCACGGGTTTGAGGTAGAAGTGTTAAGTGAAGGATCCGAGGACTCTTCTTCTGACATGCTTAGACCAGTTTCTTTGCTTTCTCCTGGAAGATATGAGTTCATGTCTGGTTGATCAACAGCTCCAATAGAACACACTCACTTCTTCTTCTCCTTCTTCTTCTTCGTCTTCTCTGCTTGCAGATGTAGCATACCAAAAATGTGAAAATCCCACAGAAAATACAATACACCAGAAGAAGCATCAAACCACATATAACACGAAACAGGTTTACAGTAAGGTGATACCTTAAAATAAGAACGATTATATATAACGCCAATAGTCCAACAACCAAAACAAGGTCAAGCGCAGACGCGGAACTCAGGTGGAGTCAGGGGGATGGTGGATCGTAATTGGATTGCTTCGGGTCTGAGTCGTTGGGGGCGTTTACGCCCATTGGAAGAGTCAGTGAGGGTTGGCTGAGTCAACTTGGAACAAGGTAGGAAAAAACAGCAACAAAAGAACAAGGTGCGTCGAGAAAATTTGGCTTGTTCGGTCTCCTTATAGACAGAACGCGACCGATATGTGCAATCCCACCTCAACTGGGATCCCACAAAGTCAACCATCCCTTGAGATTTTGACAGCGAATAGAGGTAGGGGTGAATATTTGCGATTTTTGGACGGATATCGTACTTGGGTTTCAAAGGGAATCGTGTTGTTGGAAGAAATGTAAAATGGAAATAGGTGTGCGGGTTTTGCTGCTTCAAGAGCTTCAATACCGTCCCACTCCCCCCCCCCACTACTCTACCCTATTACCTCTCACAGCTCGTAGTCAATTTTGAAAGAACTTGGGGCGGAGTTAGAGTGTAAAGACGTGACATGGTAAACGCCCTATCGTCCATTATTACATCAACGACCGGTAAAGTTGCCGTTTTGAAAGATACCTCCCTGAGTGCTAGTACCACGGCCCTCCTCCGTTCCAAAGTCCTACTCCCATCATGCCTAAAACGAAGGGAGAGCTATGTATAACAATAAAAAACTTCTAGGATTGAATATGTTGTTGAAACTCCCACGAATGTTGGTGCACGCCCACCAATGGGTAACCTCTCGCCGTCTGACTCTAGCAATTTGGCAGAGAGATAACATTAGCGTTGATGAGAGCAGCACCTATGGGACCCGCATCAAGGAGAAAATTAACTGGCAAAGAAGGGGTTTCGTTCTTGGGTTCTAGGCCGCTTTTCATGGTCTTCTCTTCATCCCTTCATCACTAGCCATTTCTCGGTGAGTTCTAATGGGTTGCCTTTTCATCGTAAAGTCCGTCTTAAGAAGGGAGAGGGAAGCCGTGTTAGGACATTTTCCGCGGCGCTGTGCGTGACGTTGAATCAAGTAGACGGAAACCATAATGCATACATGAGTCTTCCAACAATCCTGCCAGTTACTCCTTTTATAAGACAACATGTGTTATCGCAACATTCCTCTGTGAAGTGGTGACACGTCCAAACTATATTTTTTGGACGAGTCCCGTTACGATATTGCAACTGTAATGAGCTTTATTAAACTAAATGGGCAAAAGAACTTATCTAAGGGTTGCTAAACTCACAATTCACCCAATTTTGTTG